>CM053033.1:212951379-213181379 GCA_028564925.1 Lithobates sylvaticus
ACAAAACACAATGATGTAGGGATAAGTGGAAGGAACCACAGCATGCAGCAGGGGACACAGGCATCAGCAAGTGTTGAATGGATGGTTCTTGAATAGATGGAAGATCCGCGAAACGGGAGACAGGACAGTCGATTATAAACTTTTTTCTTTTTTTTCATAAGCACTTTATTGAAATTTTGCAAAGGTACATCATAGGTCACATAATCCAAAAACTGGATATGCCATTAAAATATATTTAGATGACACCACAAATAATTCAGTACATCTGGTAATACGCAAGCAAGTGGAGTAAGTCTAGGTTCACATCTATGCGGTTGCGTTTGATGCGTTTTTCAGGCATGTTTTTCAGTGCATTTTGCATTTTTAAACCAGCATTTTTGCATGCAGTTTTCATGCATTTTGCATTTTAACTGTATAAAGCTGGTTGCTAAGGAGGGGGCCGGGAAGCCGTCCGCCGCTTCCCTAACAAGCGATGAGTCATCAGCTGTCAGTGGGGTTCCCGCTGATAGCTGAATTAAAAAAAAAGAATTTGCCGTCAAGAAAATTCGCAAAAAAAAATGATGTGGGGTTTCCCCCCAGGTCCATACCAGGCCCTTTGGGTCTAGTATGGATTCGGAGGAGATCCCACCACACCAAAAAAAAAAAAACGGTGTGCCCCCCCAAAAATCCATAGCAGACCCTTATCCAACATGCTGCTTGGCAGGTCAGGAAAGGGAAGGGACGAGGGAGGGGATGAGAGAGGGGATGAGCGAGCGTCCCCCCCTCCTGAACCATACCATGCCCTCAACATAGGGGGGATGGTTGCTTTGGGGCAGGGGGGGCTCTGCACCCCCCCACCCCAAATCACCTTGTCCCTTGTTGATGAGGACAAGGACCTCTTCCCGACAACCCTAGCCGGTGGTTGTCGGGGTCTGTGGGCGGGGGGCTTTAACAAGGGAACCCCCAGATCCCGGCCCCCCACCCTATGTAAATGGGTATCGGGTACATCGTACCCCTACCCATTCACCAAAAATCAGTGAAAAGTAATAAACAAGAGCCAGTTTTTGACAATTCCTTTATTTGTAAAGTGCCCTTGTCTTCTTCCGCCACCGTCTTTTTCCTCGCTGCCGCGGCTGCCTTCTTCCTCCTCACGTCGCTGTCTTCTTCTTTTTCTTCTTCTTCCTCGCTTCCCCCGGGTTACCCGCTAAAAAAACAAAAAAAATGGACTCGTCACAAAGCCGTCTTCCTCCGTTGTTATGTTCCCCGCTGTCCGGCGCCTCTTATATAGGCATGGAGCGTTGCCATCCAATGACGTCGCCCGGAGAGCCCGCCCCTTGTGAAATGCAAATGCTGAACTAGTACCATAGGAAACCATGTTAAATGGACTGTAGTGCGTTTCTGCAAACTGCAAAATGCACTAAAAGACGCATTGGTGTGAACGTAGGGTAAGATGAACAAAAAAAAAGTTTGAGCAATAACTCGGAGTTGTTAAACAAGGGCAAATAATGCTCTGTTCACACATGTCCGGCCGCAGTTTCAGCACAATTTTTATAGAGAAGGCTGCCGGTTCACGTCATGCAAATTGGATGCAAAACGTATCCAATTCACATATACAGTATGTGAACCTAGCCTAAGACAGAACATGAGCTTTTATTTTGCAGTCGTACATTTACATTTTTTTTAACTTAGAAATAAAGTCTTTTTTTTTAAATAATCTTTATTTATGGAAGACAGGGTATTACATTGCAATGTTTGAGAAAGAATAAAAAAAGGTAAACATTTGCCATAGGCAATGGCGATACGTAAAGCAAAAAAGTCTTTTTAAAGGGAATGTATAGTGGTTTCATACATATATTCTTTCCTTTAATTTCTATAAAAAAATATTTATTTTTTTAATTATTTAGGTAAATGTAAAATAATGTATGTTATTATTTTGTATTCTTTTGTTGGGTCAGTAGGTGGCACTTTAGGATCTTTATCATATGGTCTTACTTACCTCTAAAAAAGACTGCTGTTTACAGACTTCAACAGCTTCAGCTGAAATTTACTTACACAGGTGGTCTGTGACTGATCAGCAGCAATTCTTCCCTCATCTGAAGGAAGAAAAAGGGGCCTGAAGGCAGGCAACCACTGCTGTTCTGCCTCTTCAGTTATGCCTCTTCAGCTAGCAAATAGTGCTCTGAGAATCCTTTGTCATTAAATGTTTATTTGGTAGATAAATATATTAGTAAAAAACTGTTTAAAAATTTAAAACATTGGGTGTCATTCAACCCCAGAAGTGGAGTGAAAATGAATTGCAGCTTGGCACCAGAGGTAATGTGAGTACTGCAGGGAAAGGTGATCTCACTACTGCTCAGCTTCGTACAAGAAGTGCAATGATTCTGCAGCATAGAGCCGTGACTTTTAAGGAAAGCTGCAACAAGTAAAATGCTGACTTAGCTAGGAGGGATTAGTCACATTCAGCTGGACTTGTTTTGTAATGTTGAGATGTTTCACCACCATTCCAAGTGGCACCGTCATTTCTAATGAATGTACATGAACATACCCAAGTATATATAGCCACGCATTTCACTCTGTAACCTTAAAGTGTTTCCAAACACAAAAAAAATATGACTATATTTAGCTCACCTGTCCTTAGTTGTGGTGGCCGCGTTAGTTTATAGGATTTTTTAAATGTATCTTCAGCTGGAGATTCTGCCAGTAACACAACTTCTGTCCTAGGGTGACAAGCTCTCTCACTGTACCATATTAAAAAAGTTATTTTTTTTTAACATACTTACCTAGGTGCATGCAGTATCGATCCAATGCTGCATCTGTCTCCCTGCCATCTCTAATGGTGAGAACTGAGCAATCAAACACAGCTGATCGCTCAGTTCTCCCCGCCACTCTGAGCAGAGAGCTAATGACTGTCAGTCACCGATCTCTGCACTGTTTTTTTTAATTTTCCCTTTACCTGATTGCATAGCTCCCAACTGTCCCTGATTTGGAGCAATGTCCCTCTGTCCCTCTTCCACCCTCATTTGTTCCTCATTTTGGTCTGATCTCTATAGTTGTATATGAAATGCACTTTTTTTTTTTTTTTTCAAAAGGTGTTTCCCAGTGCTAAACCTTTATCCAATTTCTAAATTGCTGCATTTGTACATTTTAAAAGCCAATATAAAGGAATAGCAGTGGTAGAAAAGTCCTTGTGGATTTAAAGGGGAGTTCCAGGCCTTTTAAAAGTCAGCAGCTACAAAAAGTGTAGTTGCTGACTTTTAATAAACAGACACTTACCTGTTCCACGGTCCAGCGATGCGGCCGAACGGGGTGTGGCTCCTCTCCCCCTCCTTTTCGTCGGCGCCTCCATTGCCACTCAGGGCATCCGGCCGTGACAGCTTTCGTGTTCACGGCCGGGCACGCACGGCGCATGCGCGAGTCACGCTGCGCTCCCGGAGTGGATAGGCGATCTCCTGGGACCTGTCACGTGTCCCAGGAGATCGCCTAGAGGGAGCGGCCGCCTTAGACGAAAGGAGGAGTCGCCTAGGTGGTTCCTAAGCGGAAGGAGGAAGTGGGACAGGAAGTCCCCCTCCTAATGAAGCCCCCACTCCCACCCCAAACAAATTACATGCCAAATGTGGCATGTAAGGGGGTGAGGAGTGCTTAAAGTTCCATTTGTGGGTGGAACTCAGCTTTAATTAAACTTTTTTTTTTGCTATTTCTTCTTTAAGGGGGTGTGGAAGGGGGAGTGTCCCATGCCTACATACGTTTGTTAGTAGGTGTCCCTCATTCCGATCTCAAAATGTTGGGAGGTATGTGATTGGGTATTCTCTAGAAAGTGAAGCTTCACTGCATTTACTAAGCTCTGGGGAAAATCATTGCAATGGTAGCAAATAGGAGGTGTTCATTGTTATGCCGCGTACACACGATCGGAATTTCGGCCAGAAAAAGACCGATGAGAGCTTTTCATCGGAAAATGCGACAGTGTGTAGGCTCCATCGGAATTCTGCTGGCCAAATTCCCGCCATCAAAAAATTTGAGCGCATGTTCTCAATTTTTCAGACGGAAAAGGTTTCTATCGGAAATTCCGATCGTCTGTAGCAATTCCCACGCGCAAAATTCCTACGCCTGCTCGGAAACAATTCGACGCATGCTCGGAAGCATTGAACTTAATTTTCTCGGCTCGTTGTAGTGTTGTACGTCACCGCGTTCTTGGCGGTCCAAAGTTCAGCCAACTTTTGTGTGACCGTGTGTGCGCAAGCCAAGACTGAGTGGAATTCCGTTGGAAAAACCATCCAAGATTTTTCTGACGGAAAATCCGCTCGTGTGTACGGGGCATTGGTGTCATTTCTGTCCGCTGCCTCCTTCCTCTGATATCAGCATAAGTCACTTCTGACACGTTTTCCTGACACCAAGAGAAAAAGGTGATGGTGAGATCAGGCTGATCGACAGCCTCAGCTCTGTTCCTGTGAGCTGTGAGCTGATTTCTTCCAATCAGCTCTCAGAGCTCTCATCACTAAGCTCTGCAGAGTGTAACTTCAGCTCTCCGCCCCCTTTTTTCTGACAGCTCAGACAAGCTGTATAAGTTCTGCACTTTGAACACTTCACTGGGTATATGTATAGGCCCATACACACGATCAGACTTTTTGACAACCAACATGCAAATTAGCTGTTTTAGACCAACATCCGACCGTGTGTACGCTCCATCGGACCAACTTTTTCCAGGTTTCATCAGACTTTTGTTGGCTGTGCGAACGGACCAACTTTCTGCCAACAAAAGTCCGATGGACCAAAGTCCGACCGTGTGTACACAAAACCAACAGACTTTTGTACAAACCAATGCAGAACCAATGCAAAATATCAGACAACAATACAGAAGTTGACCAAAGGTGGCGGTAAAGAGCAGAAAAAACAAGTGATTTGGTGAAAGTTGGCTGAAAATGTCCTGCCGTGTGTATGCAATACCAACTTGGGGCCAACGCCCTTTGGACAAAAATCCACAGGAAAGTTGGTCCACGGTCCGATCGTGTGTATGAGGCTTAAGGGTTACAGTGGTACATTTAAATTTGACATTCATCTACCTGGTATCTGTATTCTATGTTATGTCTGTTGGTCATCCGTTTACACTGGTCTCTGTCTCTCCAGTATGGATGGGTCGTGTGTTCCGCGTCTGTGGGTTTATCTGCTAAATGAGGGCAGCACAGAACTCCGGACTGAAGGTCAGTGATCAACAGTGCAGTAAAAATAAATCCTGTCTTATCTGAATTAAAGTGCTCACTCTCCAATTTTAATTGTATCCTGTCGGCAGGACATCCAGACAGACTGACCGAGCTGTTTTCGTGTCATTGCCCCGGTTGCATTATCCTGAAGGAAACCGATAACAGCACCAACAGACTTCTCCTCTACTGTAAGTGAATTAAGGCAATACAGAAAAATGGCTAACCAACCTACCTGCCCAAGTCCATCCGGGAAGATTGGACAGAGTTCCACCTTAGTGTCTTGCCACATATGGTTGTAACGGAGGATCCTCTATGTATTTCATAGAGGAATTGCTCAAAGCTGCTCTGTTGCTCAGGAACTGTCTTCCAGGGTCCACTAGGAAACCAACACTTCCAGGAGTGTTGACCTGCTTGGTCCCCTTCAGCCCTCAGTGGTTCCCCATGCTGACCCCCCTTGTCACTATTGTGTCTTTTAATGATGTGGAGGTGGTAGCAGGAGGAACCATTAAGACCTGGGGGAAACTCTGGGGAGTTTCTCGGTTTTCCAGCAAATGTTGGTGGACCATTTCTCAGAAATGCAGCATAGATTAACCATGCAAGCAACTGAAGGGTATTTATATAAACCAGTGGCGGCTGGTGGTATTCTTTTTTTTTTTTTTGGTGAGGGAGTGGGTACCTGGTTTTGAGAGGGACTTCCTGTCCCACTTCCTCCTTTCATCTCCTGGCTGCCTAGGCGACTCATCCCTCCCTGTGTTTCATCAGATTCGGTGACCCGTCGGAATGTGTAACGGAAGTAACGTTCCGTCGCTGCCATCTTGCTGCACCCCGCACTCCTCCATAGTAAGGATACACTGAGAAGGGGGAAGCGGACATCTTGTTACACCCACCAGAGTTTCGCATTTTACACTTATTTTTAACAGTAAAGTGAGTTTATATAGTGAAATACAGTACTTAGAATTCCATCTGACTGGTTAGATGTTGAATTTTAAAAGCAGTTGCAAGCATGCTCATCTCATAGGTTTGCTAATCTGACAGATGTTCGCTACTTTTAAAATTCAACATTTAACCAGTCAGACGGAGTTCTAAGTACTATATTTCACTATAGAAACTCACTTTACTAATAAAAATAAGTGTAAAATGCAAAACTCTGGTGGGTGTAACAAGATGTTCACTTTCCCGCTTCTCAGTGTATCCTTACTATGGAGGAGTGTGGGGTATAGCAAGATGGCGGCGACGGAACGTCACTTCCGTTACACATTCTGAGGGGTCACCGAATCTGATGGAACACCTGCAATCTTCTGGGATATGGGTCCCAGAAGATTGCCTGGCCACTGACAGAGCGCAGCGCGACACAGCACCCAGCTGTCAAACCGCAAGCTGTCACAGCCGGGCCCCCACATTTACAATGCCGGCACGGCAGAGAGGCAGGGGAGGGGAGTGAGGGATCGGGTGGCCGCATCGCTGGACTGTGGGACAGGTAAGTGTCTGTTTATTAAAAGTCAGCAGCTATACTTTTTGTAGCTGCTGACTTTTAATAAACGTAACAACCAGTGGAACCCTGCTTTGAGAGCACTAGTGCCGCATACACACGATCTGAATTTCCGACAACAAAATTCCGACCGTGTGTATGCTCCATCAGACATTTGCTGTCGGAATTTCCGACAGCAAATGTTTGAGAGCAGGTTCTCAAATTTTCCGACAACAAAACTTTATTTTTTACTAGTAATGGCAGTGATCAGCGATTTTTAGCGGGACTGCGACATTGTGGCGGACAGATCGGACACGTTTGACACTTTTTTGGGACCAGTGACATTTATACAGCGATCAGAGCTAAAAATAGGCACTGATTACTGTATAAATGTCACTGGCAGGGAAGGGGTTAACACAAGGTGTTAAATGTGTTCCCTAGGGAGGATTTTCTAACTGTGGGGGGAGTGTAGTGACTGGAGGAGGAGAGAGAGATTGCTGTTCCTGATCACTAGGAACAGCAAATCTCTCTCTACTCCCCTGTAAGAACGGGGATCTGTTCGTTTACATACACAGATACCCGTTTTGGCTCTCTGTGAAGCGATCGCAGGTGGCCAGCAGACATCGCGGCCCACGCGCATCGGCTCCGGTGTCGTGCAGCGGGCGCGCGCCCCCTATCGCTCTTAAAGTGGCCAACGTACACCTACGCCCAACCTGCCACAGTATAAAGACGGCGGCTGTATCTGAGCTGATGTTCCTGAAAAAAAAAAATCTGTCTTTCTTTAACTATCTACCTACCTATCTATCTACCCACACGCCATATAGACAAATGACAGCAGGCACTCTCATTCTGGGATGACATCATATGACGTTGCCCCAGTCTCACAGCTCTTGCGGGGGCACGCAGCGCACCGATCACAGGCGCGCTGCGTCCCAGACCCCGATCTCGGTAAAGGGCCGATGACGCAGCTCTTTACCTATGTGATCAGCTGATCACATGTAAACAAGAAAGTGCCGGTAATCTTCTCTTCTGGCCTCACACTGACAGAGTGTGAGGAGCGGATAGTCGATCTGCAGCTTTTCCTTGCAGGGGAGACCTTTACAGATAATCAGTGCCCTGATTATATCAGTGCAGCCCCACAGTGCCCAGCAGTGATGTCAATCTGTGCCCAGCAGTGATGCCAAATTGTGCCCATCAGTGATGCCAATCTGTGCCCATCAGTGATGCCAGTCAGTGCTGCCTTTCAGTGCCACCTATCCGTGCCCATTAGTACCACCTATCAGTGCCACCTATTAGTCCCCATCAGTGCGGCATATTAGTGCCTCCTCATCAGTGCCCTTCAGTGCCATCTCATCAGTGCCCATAAGTGCCGCCTCATCAGTGCACATCAGTGAAGGAGAAAAATTACTTATTTACAACATTTTCTGACAGAAATTAAGAAATTTTTTTTTTTTTTTTTTTTTGCAAAAAAAATTGAAAAACCCAGAGGTGATTAAATAACACCAAAAGGAAGCTCTATTCGTGTGAAAAAAAAATGTAAACATGTCATATGTGTACAGTGTTGCATGACCGCGCAATTGTCATCCAAAGTGCGACAGCGCTGAAAGCTGAAAATTGGTCTGGCCAGGAAGGGGGTAAAAGTGCCCAGTATTGAAGCGGTTAAACTTTGTGTAGAGTCCCAATATAGAGGAGGGGGAGGGTATATACAAAGATTTTAAAAGGTGTCAGTCAGTGGACTGCATATTAAAAAATACGTTCACACCTCAAGGGAGAAAGTAAAAGTACACACTGCTTATGTCTACAGGTCTCAACAGATTCTTATTCTGAAGCGGTTATAACTTTCAGGAAGATTAAAAGTCTGCGTTACTCACCAGCCACCTTGTCCCCTTTCTTCCTTCCTCAGCTCGCACCCCGCAGTTAGAAGAAGGCTGCATGGACGAGTTCAAGCGCAAATCTGACTGTGAAGGCTACAAAGACATTCTATTGATTCCTCAGACTCTAGGTAATGGTTCCACCAATGATTATACATGATAAGTTATCGGCAGGGGCGTTGCTAGGTCTACAAGAGATCTGGGGCTAGAACCCATAGCAACGTAGTAAAGAAAGTCATGTGCTTGGGCGGACATACACATGTATATAATATACATGTGTGTATATATCCACAGAGCGTCCCCCCTTACATCAGGGTCCCCAGAGTGCCTCCCTTACATTAGGATCCCCAGAAAGCCTCCCCCTTGCATCAGGGTCCCCAGAGAGCCTCCCCCTTAAATCAGGGTGCCCAGAGAGCCTCCTCCATAAATCAGGGTCCCCAGAGAGCCTCCTCCCTGCATCAGGGTCCCCAGAGAGCCCCCCACTTACATCAGGGTCCCCAGAGAGCCTCCCCTCCCCTTGGGACCCCTGCAGAGACTCTGGGCTATGGGCCTCAGATTCGGGGCTATAGCCCCAAAAGCCACCCCCTAGCAACGCCCCTGGTTATCCGTGAGGGTCAATTTGATTATGAGAGTTTGTGAGAGTAAATTTGGTTATATGAAAAGTGACGTAAGGATGTTTTCTGGCAAGACGTGGTCATACAAATATACAGGCAGCTTCTCTGGTTAGCAAGACATTGTGGTAAGTATAATAAAAGACATAACTAGGAATGTTGGCACTCTTGCCACGGTGTTTGTATCGATGGCCTCTTGCATGAGTTGTTCAACCGCACCTCATTTTTTGATCACACCACACCCTATGTAGTATCATAAAATGAACATAGGGTGTGTGCCAGTTTATGATGTTAGATTTTCACCCCAGTGAGCAGTCTTGACCCAACTTGCTATCTGCTGCACTGGCATCGTGGCACCCAACCTTTGTCCTCAGGGATTATTTTTACCGTAATGTGCCTTGGGGGGGCCATTGTCTATGGAAGCATGGCTGGAGGGGTAGCACCAAGCATTTATTTCCATCTTCTGTCGGCTTCTGGATATATACACCTAAACTTAGCGACATAACTTTAGGGATAGAATGGTTTTGGGAGGAGTCACAAGAACCTTTAGGCCTCATTCACACTGGAACTCATAAACTAAAGTTTTTTGGAGTTTGGTCATTTTTTTTAACAGCCCACAAACTCCACTCTATGTTATCTTATGTGTCCATACTTGGATGTTTTTGAACTTTTATCAGCAGTGGAGTTGTTTTCAGTGGAGTTGGAGGCTGTTTTCTGAACGCCATAAAATCACATTCAGTTGTCGTTTTTCTGACCACAAAAAATGACAAACGCTAATAAACGTAGATAAACGCTCAAAAACGTGGCTTACTAGCATTTTCTAGCGTTTTTGATCCATTAACCACTTTCAGACCGGACCATTTTGTTGGCCAAAGACCAGACCACTTTTTGCGATTCGGCACTGCGTCGCTTTAACTGACAATTGCGCGGTCGTGCGACGTGGCTCCCAAACAAAATTGACGCCCTTTTTTCCCCACAAATAGAGCTTTCTTTTGGTGGTATTTGATCATCCCTGCAGTTTTTATTTTTTGCGCTATAAACAAAAAAAGAGCGAAATAAAAAAAAAAAACATTATTTTTTACTTTTTGCTATAACAAATATCCCCCAAAAATGTATAAAAAAACTTTTTTTTACCTCAGTTTAGGCCGATTCGTATTCTTCTACATATTTTTGGTAAAAAAATCACAATAAGTTAATAAATTGATTGGTTTGCGCAAAAGTTATAGCGTTTACAAAATAGGGGATAGTTTTATGGCATTTTTATTAATAATTTTAAAAAGTAAATTTTTTTTTTACTAGTAATGGCGGCGATCAGCAATTTTTATTGTGACTGCGACATTATGGCGGACACATCGGACATTTTTTACACATTTTTGGGTCCATTGTCATTTATACATCAATCAGTGCAATACATATGCACTGATTCCTCGGTGAATGACACTGTCAGCGAAGGGGTTAACCACTAGGTGGCAGTGTATGGGTTTAAGTGTGTCCTAGGGGCGTGTTGCTAACTGTGGGGGGCGTGGCTGTGTATTACACGTCACTGATCTCTGCTCCAATCACAGGGAGCAGAGATCAGTGACACTGTTGCTAGGCAGAACGGGGAGATGCTTGTTTACTTTACCATCTCCCCGTTCTTCCTCCCCATGAGACGATCGTGGGTATCCCCGCGGCGATCGAGTCCGCGGGACCCGCAATCTGACTCACGGACTGGCGTGCGCACGGGATGGCACGGCGGAAAATTTAAAGGGACATACCTGTACACCCATTTGCCTGTCCGTGCCATTCTGCCGACGGTCTGGAAGTGGTTAAAAAAATAAAAAAATAAAAAATAAATAATAAAACGCTAACGCGGAAAAACGCTAACGTTATCTAACGTTATTTTAACGTCCAGTGTGCATGGAGCCTTAGTTAAAAAAAACTGAAACATCTCTTCTTTCTTTTGTTTGCTGGGCCTGTACAAAAAAAAGTAGTGCAGATTCGGGCTCTCTTCAGTAGTAAATTCTAGTAGTAGTTTTAAACTAAAATAAATACACAAGCTTGAAAAATAAGCAGAAGCATGCACAAAGGCTGTTATTATTTAGGTATGTTGTTTGACAGTGTTCCTACGTCATGCTAGTCCAGTAATTCAAGGAATGATAGGCTCTCATGACCTAAGTTCAGAAGAGTTTTACCCTACAGAACCGGCCTGACCAGGGCTAATGCTTTGATAACCACCATCTCTCTAGTATACCACCCCAGCTGTCAACGTAAAGATGACTTATATGATTAAAGTGGAAGTAAAGCCTAACTATAAGTTTTGTTAAAATGTTGCCTCTCCCTCCTCCTAACTATGCTGTGCACCCTGTATAAGAGAGGACAGCGTAACTACCTCTTTATCAATCTACTCCAGTGTGATCACCTGATTGAGAAGCTTTGCTTGCGAAAGGGACTCCGCCCCGAAACGCGTAGCCACGCCAACCTACGCGTGCCGTCATCTCGGCCACTTCTGGCCGCCACCTGCTTCCTCCTTGTGGTCCACTTTGGCCTCCAACCACAAATAAACAGTTGTCTCTTTCTGGTTCCTTGCTCCCATTGCATCACTTCCTGTGAGGCTACATAATAGAGTCATCCACTGAAGCCGAGATGTATGTCACCTGCTCTTTTTTTATGAGAGTTCATGTTTCATCTAAGCACATGAGCGTGCAATACTGGTTTTAAATTTACCCCGTTTATTACAAATAAATGCTGCCCTGAAATTGGTGTTCTCCCTTTTTGACTTTTTTTGTTTCCTTTGCCCAATGCCTATTGAAGGTACTGGAGAGACAGCCCCCCTGCTGAACATTACTTATTGTCAGAGGCAGCTCTAGGCTTTGTGAGGCCTTAGGCAAATCTAAGACCCACTCACGCCCAAAACGGGAAAAATAATTCAAGTGGACATTCCCTCCAACTCCCACACACGTCAGACAAATTAGGCGGCCACGAGGCCCCTGGGAGTGCGAGGCCTAAGGCGACCGCCTAATTTGCCTAATTAGAGAGCCGCCTCTGCTTATTGTTATGTGGTACCCAGGTACTTCAGATGTGAATGCAATACTAATTTAATTTATCACATTTATCACACATACAGTATCTCACAAAAGTGAGTACACCCCTCACAATTTTGTAAATATTTTATTAGATCTTTTCATGTGACAACACTGAAGAAATGACACTTTGCTACAATTTAAAGTAGTGAGTGTACAGCTTGTATAACAGTGTAAATTTGCTGTCCCCTCAAAATAACTCAACAGACAGCCATTAATGCCTAAACCGCTGGCAACAAAAGTGAGTACACCCCTAAGTGAAAATGTCCAAATTGGGCCCAAACTGTCAATATTTTGTGTGGCCACCATTATTTTCCAGCACTGCCTTAACCCTCTTGGGCATGGAGTTCACCAGAGCTTCACAGGTTGCCACTGGAGTCCTCTTTCACTCCTCCATGGCGACATCAGCTGGTGGATGTTAGAGACCTTGCGCTCCTCCACCTTCCGTTTAAAGATTAGGTCTGGAGCCATGCTTGGCCAGTCCATCACCTTTACCTTCAGCTTCTTTAGCAAGGCAGTGTCCATCTTGGAGGTGTATCGTTATCATGTTGGAGCCCACACATGGCCGGATTTTCCAACAACATGGTCCGATCGGACATCTTCCGTCGGAAATTCCGACCGTGTGTACGGGGCATTAGACTGGGATGCCATTAAAGTTCATGTGTGTGTACAGGCAGGTGTCCCAATACTTTTGGAAATATAATGTATATTTAGCCTTACTTTCAATTTAAATGTTTTGTTTATGCTACGATATTGATCTTGAGTTCTCACGCTTGTTTTGAACTAAACACAAGACATAAAGTCATCCAGATGTAAATATAGATATTTTTTTATCTTTAAAGAAGCGCCGTCATGGTAGTGCCGACGGCAACAATGGGAACGGGAAGCCGGTTTGAATTCCGGTGAACCCAAGCAGATCATCTCCAGTCATGTGCTTCCCAGTGTTGGATAGAAATATTCTATATAAACATTTGCTTTCGCCGCAACAATGGCTCTTAAAATAGTTTCCAGGAGCACTTGAATAAGCTATTGAGAAAAACACTGAGCTCACTCCTGTGTCTGCTCTGTGTCACCGGCAGAAAGAAAAGTGACAGAAACATTTCTCGTGTTAGTGACGCCGTCCTGCAATCTCATGGAAACTAGAAAGTAACCTGAAATTGCAGCCCATATTCAGTTAAGTGCAGCAGACCAAGAACTTTGTTAAATGTCACAAAACAAAGCAAGCATCCCGACAACTATTCTTCTCCATATTTTCATGCAGGCCAAGCTGACCAAATAAGAGAAAAAAACAAAAAAAACAAGAGTTAATTTATATTTTGGAGTTGTGTTGGAGTGGCTTAGTGCACATGCATTGCCTTGCATTGCATTAACCTCTTCAGCCCCGGAAGATTTTACCCCCTTCCTGACCAGAGCACTTTTTGCGATTCGGCACTGCGTCGCTTTAACTGACAATTGTGCGGTCGTACGACGTGGCTTCCAAACAAATTGCCATCTTTTTTTCCCCAGAAATAGAGCTTTCTTTTGGTGGTATTTTATCACCTCTGCGGTTTTTATTTCTTGAACTATAAACAAAAGAAGAGGGACAAGTTTGAAAAAACTCAATATTTTTTACTTTTTGCTATAATAAATATCCAATTTTTTTTTTTTTTTAAACAATTTTTTTCCTCAGTTTAGGCCGATATGTAATCTTCTACATATTTTTGGTAAAAAAATCGCAATAAGCGTATATTGGTTGGTTTGCGCAAAAGTTATAGCATCTACAAAATATGGGATAGATTTATACCTTTTTTTAAATTTTTTTTATTAGTAATGGCGGCGATCTGCGATTTTATCGTGACTGTGATATTGCGGCAGACAGATCGGACATTTTTGACACATTTTTGGGACCATTCACATTTATACAGCAATCCGTGCTATAAAAATGCATTGATTACTGTATAAATGTGACTGTCAGGGAAGGGGTTAACACTAGGGGATGATTGAGGGGTTAATATGTTCCCTATGGGAGTGATTCTAGATGTGGGGGGAGGTGACCGATCGGTGTCCCTATGTACAAGGGGCACACCATCGGTCTCCTCTCCCCTGACAGCACGTGGATCTGTGTGTTTACACACACAGATGGACGTCCTGCTCAGTTACTGGGCAATCGCGGTTGCCCAGTGGACATCGCGGCCGCCGGTCACGTGCATCGGGTCCCCAGTGACACAGCGGGCGTGCGCACCCCTAGTTGCCGCAAAGGAAATCACGTCATATGACGGCGGCCCAGAACAATAGGTTCTTCGCCCCGCCGTCATATGACAGTGGGCAGGGGCGGGAAGTGGTTAATACATGAAAAAATTAAAACCATTATACTCACAAAAAGAGAAAAAACACAGGTGTTACAGATTGAGCAAATCACCATCAGATGCATAACCATCAGATAGGGCGTAGCTGACACATTTCGAGGGACATGACCTCTTCCTCAGAGCTCAAGGAAGGGGCATGTCCCTCGAAACATGTCCAAGAGACCACGGGCCCCTTTGGTGTGTCCAGCTACATTCCTGTGGCTACTGATCCCAGCACCACCTCTTCAGGCACTGCCAGCTCACCTGGCTGCAGCCACTCCTTTCACTAGCCCTCCTGGCTACTCCCCACAATCTACCCAGACTGTCTCACTCAACAGGCACCGGGCTGTCTTCTCCCTGGAGATCTCTTGGACGTGCTAGCTAGCTCCTGCTGTCCTCATTTTTGGTCCTGTGCCTCTGGACAGGACTCCTCTGTGTGTCTTCAGAGGATCCCTCCAGCACCCGAGTCCCAGGCTTGAGGTCACCCCCCCCCCCCCCCCCCAAAATAAGAGGCTACCCTCAAGGGACTCCGACAGCTTCCTCAGCACTCCATCTCCAGCTTACATCTGAATTCCACACTGCCCCTGCTGGCCTGACTCTGAGTATTTAAGAGGGGCCTACCCCATGCCAGCCTATTTTGCTGGGGTTTGGCTGGGGTCCTCCTCGGTACTCCAGACAGCTCCTCCGAACCTCTCATTCTTCTGGAAACTTCTCCAAGGTTCCAGCAAGTATGGAGAGGTACTAGAGGTTCTGCCTGAAGAGTCATCCAGCCTCCCTGAGTCACTCACCCTGACCCAGACTTAAAGTGGAAGGCCACCCTAAAAAAAAAAAAGAGCATTAATATTCTGGAAAAAATTAAAACAAAAAAATTAAATTTTTTATTTTTTTTTTACCTGATCCAAAATCCATGTTGCTAGGCAGTCTTCCTAATCTGCCTCCTTCCTACTCTGCGGTGATCTTCGTTCTTCTGTCCTCCACCGCCTTGTCTTCTGTTTAATGGGGCGCGCTGTGTTATGGGAACTGTGTGTGTCCCACAACACAGCGCGCCCCATTCACAAAGCGCTGCGTGACTCGCGCATGCGCAGTAGGAAACGGGCAGTGAAGCCGCAAGGCTCCGCTGCCTGTTTCCCTTAGTTGGAATCGCCGCGCCGGGACCCGAGAGCCGAGGGACGGTCGTTCTCGGAGGGGGGGGGGGGGGGCGACATCGCGGGCACCCAGGACATGTAAGTCTGCTTATTAACCACTTCATTACCGCCTTATAGTCATATGACGCCCACAAGGTGGATCTCCCATCCTGGGTGGGCGTCATATGACGTCCTCGCAGTCCCGGCCGCCTGGGGGGCGCGCTCGGGACCCGGTGCGAGTGCCCGGCGGCCGCGATGTCCGCCGGGCACCCGCGATTGCCCGTTAAAACACCGGGACCGTGCGGGACCGTGGAGCTGTGTGTGTTAACACACAGCTCCACGTCCTGTCAGCGGAGAGGAGACCGATCATGTGATCCCAGTACGGAGGAACACATGATCGGTCTCCTCCCCTTGAGTCCCCTCCCCCCAGAGTTAGAATCACACATATAGGGAATACATTAACCCCTGCAGCGCCCCCTAGTGTATAACTTTTGCACAAACCGATCAATATACGCTTATTGCGATTTTTTTTACCAAAAATATGTAGAAGAATACGTATCGGCCTAAACTGAGGAAAAATTTTTTTTTTTTTTTTTAAAAATGGGATATTTATTATAGCAAAAAGTAAAAAATATTGTGTTTTTTTTCAAAATTGTCGCTCTTCTTTTGTTTATAGCGCACAAAATAAAAACCGCAGGGGCGTTCAAATACCACCAAAAGAAAGCTCTATTTGTGGGAAAAAAAGGACGTCAATTTTGTTTGGGTGTAACGTCGTACGACCGCGCAATTGTTAGTTAAAGCGACGCAGTGCCGAATCGCAAAAAGTGCTCTGGTAAGGAAGGGTGAAAAATGGCCCGGTGTTGAAGCGGTTAATACATGAAAAAATGAAAAATTATTATACTCACAAAAAGAGAAAAACACAGGTGTTACAGATTGAGCAAATCACCACCAGATGCATAACCATCAGATAGGGCGTAGCTGACACGTTTCGAGGGACATGACCTCTTCCTCAGAGGTCAAGGAAGGGGCAAGTCCCGTGAAACATGTCCAAGACATCACGGGTCCCATTGGTGTGTCCAGCTACATTCCTGTGGCTACTGATCCCAGCACCACCTCTAAGGCACTGCCAGCTCACCTGGCTGCAGCCACCCCTTTCACTAGCCCTCCTGGCTACTCCCCACAGTCCACCCAGACTGTCTCACTCACCAGCCACCCGGCTGTCTTCTCCCTGGAGATCTCCTGGACATGCTAGCTAGCTCCTGCTGTCCTAACTCTTGGTCCTGTGCCTCTGGACAGGACTCCTCTGTGTGTCTTCAGAGGATCCCTCCAGCACCCGAGTCCCAGGCTCGAGGTCACCCCCCCCCCCCCCAAACTAAGAGGCTACCCTCAAGGGACTCCGACAGCCTCCTCAGCACTCCATCTCCAGCTTCCACCTGAATTCCACACTGCTGGCCTTACTCTGAGTATTTAAGAGGGGCCTACCCCCTGCCAGCCTATTTTGCTGGGGTTTGGCTGGGGTCCTCCTCGGTTCTCCAGACAGCTCCTCCTAACCTCTCATTCTTCTGGAAACTTCTCCAAGGTTCCAGCAAGTAGGGAGAGTTACTAGAAGTGCTGCCTGATCTGTCATCCAGCCTCCCTGAGTCACTCACCCTGACCCAGACTTAAGACAGGCTTGGCTGCCAGCCAAGCCTAAATTTACTTACACTACAGAAAAACCTATGTACACTATCTAGCACTCTACACTAGAGGGTACTACAGGGGCATGCTCCTAAGCCAGGCTGTGTGCATCCATAGACACATACAGTACGGCTCAGCCCCACCCCCTGCTACCTTTTCACTGGATTTGACTGACAGCAGCAGGAGCCAATGGCCCCTGCTGCTCTCAGACAAGTTTGTGAGAGAGGACAGAAGACCTGCAGGCGGTCACAGTGCTGGATCCATGTAGGACTCAGGTAAGTATTTAAAGAGGGGGGAGGAACAGAAACTGGAAGCTTGTTTTTTTTTTTATCTTAATGCATAGAATGCATTATGGTAATAAAAACCTTTGACTTTAAAGCGGAAGTAAACCCATCGATTTAACAGTCTAAAAAAAAAGGCATGCCGTGAATGCTAACTGCACATTGGCTGTGCTCTCAACCAAACAGTCAAACCATCCAATGGCTGGTGTCATAACGGATCACATGTGCAGCACTGTGGCAGTTGAAGATTAAACAGAGGCAAAGATGGCAGCTTCCTTGGCTGAAAACGATAGGGGGGTTTACTTCCACTTTAAGACATTTTCTCCACCACAGGACATGGGATGAAATCTCTCAATGGGGATACCTATTCCAATGACAACTGTCTATGACGGAGCTTCCTCTCACTTTGGGGTGAGTGGGGGCTTTCCACTTTAAGCAGAAGTAAGGGTTGCAATCTTTTTCTAGCAGGTAGGGCTTTTGTAGATGATACTTGCTTTTTTTTTTTTATCTCTACAATGACTGTGGCGCATGACTGCTGAGGTGCAATTAGTCCAGGTATTATGAACTGTAATTTAATTGTATAACCTTCTTTTAACCCTTGCCCCTTCATACCAATAAATAACACGCTGACAACTGCTAAGTTGGAAGGGCAAGGCCACAGCTTTTATTTCAATCCAACACATAACCAATGAATAGTAAATTTCTTTAAATCCAACATATAACCAATGAATAGTTCAAACAAATGAATATTTCAAACAGTGCCTGTCACAGTTATACTGTGAGCACATAATCCAACGTAGGGGAAGGAGATGAGAAGGGGGGGGAAGGCCTGTCCTTACCATAAGTGCTGGACAGGCCGTCTGCTTCCCATTTCCCTCAACAGCAGCCATTTTATGCTGGCAAGGTCAAAAAACCGCAGCAAGCTGTGACGTACCAAAGAAAATTCTAGGGCGGGAGGGTGGGCAGCTCTTCCCAAAGGATCTTCCAGAAGGCTCCAGAATTTTCTGGGCGCGGCACTTTTGTCGAGCTCAGGCCCAGCCCCACCCACACCCCCACCAATCTTTAAAGACCCTTTGGTCACTTCAGCCCGCCCTGGACATGCCCCCAACAGTCAGGGCTCTCTTTCCCTATGGGGTCAAGAGGCCTTCATGACTGCTGAGGTGCAATTAGTCCAGGTATTATGAACTGTAATTTAATTGTATAACCTTCTTTTAACCCTTGCCCCTTCATACCAATAAATAACACGCTGACAACTGCTAAGTTGGAAGGGCAAGGCCACAGCTTTTATTTCAATCCAACACATAACCAATGAATAGTAAATTTCTTTAAATCCAACATATAACCAATGAATAGTTCAAACAAATGAATATTTCAAACAGTGCCTGTCACAGTTATACTGTGAGCACATAATCCAACGTAGGGGAAGGAGATGAGAAGGGGGGGGAAGGCCTGTCCTTACCATAAGTGCTGGACAGGCCGTCTGCTTCCCATTTCCCTCAACAGCAGCCATTTTATGCTGGCAAGGTCAAAAAACCGCCACCCGCCTGTCAGTGAACAACTGGCGGGCGCCCCACCGCAGCCAGCACCTGTTCCACACCCCGTTGTAGACCAAGATTAAAGATATCTAAGCCAATGTCATTGAGGTGAACGCCATCCGGTCTCAAAAGGTCAGAATTATCACCCTCCAAATCCCTGTGACGAACAACGAAGCCCCCAAGCTGTCGAACAAATTTGGAAACTTGCGCATTAACTTTCCTACGAAAGCGCTCCAAACTAGGGCCCGGGATCACCCGCGCCCACACCGAACGAGGCACGATTTCCGACCAAATGAGGACCAAATTGGTGAAAACAGCAAAACAGTAGGCAATGTCTTGCTTGATTGCAGAAATCAGGTCCACAGAACGCAGGAAGCCCACGTCATTGCCGCCAGCATGGAGTACTAAAACGATGGAACCAGACACGTGTGCACGGAGTTGCAGGCATTCCGGAAGGACCTGGGACCATCTTAACCCGCGAAGCCCGAGCCAGCGGACCCTGGCCAGATCATAGTCGAAATCCAGGTTCCTCCCGTAGGTCCGGACCTCCGCACGGCGTGCGGCCCAGTAAATGAAAGAGTCCCCGACAATCCACACCAAAACCGGACGAGGACCTGAAAATTTAACATAACAGATGTGGACGAACATACAACGTAAAACGAGATGATTCCCATCTACCCAGACGCTGAAGTTCCATATCGGAAAAACCCATGCCAGACGCAGCGGTGGCCGCACCGATGCGAAACGAGTGTGTAGAAAAATCACGCGAAGGAAGTCCCATAACCTCGAGACATCGACGAAAAACACTTAAAAATTGAAACCTGCTTAGAGAGGAGGAATCGGAATGAACGAAAAAAGCTAGAGAAGGGGGGCGCGCAGATCGAAAAATGGAGGCCAAAGATACCGGGCAAAAGGGGCCACCACAAGGGTACAATACCACCCTCCGGCCCCTGCCCAGGCTGTCGGTCTTCGAAGTACGCAACAGGACAGTCACGCAATGCTCCGCAAAAACAACGTCCGCTGTCAGGATCCCGCCCACCGTTGACGTGGCTCTCGAAACCAATTCGCTAACGCGAAAAGCGCCGAAGAACGCCCAAGAAAACGCCACGCGAAACAGGAGGGTCTCAAATTCTGAAGAGCACACCGAAGGCAACGTGGAAAGAATGCCCGATAGGGTCTGAAGGGAAACCGGTCGCCTGGAATCGGGGGAATGAGTAGCGCGCTTCCAACCCCGCAGCATCCGTCGAACCGGGAACGCTTTAGTAATGTCCTCCCAACCTAGGAGCTGAAACCAAAAGGACAGCGCTGATAAAGACGAGGAGACAGTGGAACCCGCAACACCCTTTTGCAGTAAGTGAACCAAATAGACAAACAAAGCCATGCGCCTATCAGACGAAGAATAAATAGAAAACTCACCGCCCGAAATGTGCGACCACTCGTGCCAAACCCTGCAGTAAGACGCCCACGTGCGCGCAGACAGAGACGACCGAAGGAGATTCAGCAGGCCTCCGAAACGAGGTTCCATAAGTGGGCCGGACAAGGAAGGCCCTCCAGGGAGGCCGACGGAACCAGAGAGCGGAAACGATCGAGCTGTAAACGGGAGAGAGCATCAGCAACATCATTAGCCGTTCCGGGAACATGCTTAGCCCTAACACAAATATTAAATTGCAAACACTTCAAAACCAAAAACCGAAGCAAAGAAACTACTGGGGGGGAACTGGCTGACTGCTTGTTCACTACCTGCACCACGCTCATATTATCGGACCAGAAGACCACTTGATGATCACGCAACCGTGCACCCCAAAGCTCAATAGCAACAATTATTGGAAAGAGCTCCAGGAGGGTGAGGTTGCCCAACAAACCCAAGCGGGCCCATGAGGCCGGCCACCGCTCAGCAGACCATGTCCCTTGAAAGAAAGCGCCGAAGCCACAGGAGCCTGCTGCATCGGTGTATAACTCCAGCTGTGAGTTCGGCACTTCCTCCCGCTGCCAACAAGACTGGCCATTGTAGGCTTGAAGGAATGACAACCAAATACCCAAGTCGGCACGCATGGGCCTGGTGATCCGAACGTAGTGGTGAGGGGCGGACACCCCTTTCATGGCCCATGCCAGGCGCCTGCAGAAGGCTCTACCCATCCGAATAACCCTGCAGGCAAAAACCAAATGACCCAACAGAGATTGCAGTTGTTTCAACTGCAACTTCTTGGCACCTTTGGCCAAGCGAACAAGGGAAAGGAGCCTGGCTAGCTTGTCCTCTGGCAATCGAAAGACCATCGCCTCCGTGTCAATCTCGATTCCCAGGAAAGCCAGAACAGTCACCGGGCCTTCAGTCTTATCAGCGGACAGTGGAACCGCGAAACTCCGGCAAGTGTCCTGAAAAGCAGTAAGCAGCTGCTGGCACCGACCACTGTCCGCTGGGCCCACAAAGAGAAAGTCATCCAAGTAGTGCAACAAGGACTGGCAACCAGCCTCCTGGGCAACCACCCATTCAAGGAAGCTGCTAAACAGCTCAAAGAAATAACACGAGATGGCACAACCCATGGGTAGGCACATGTCGAAAAAATAGCTTCCTTGAAAGTAACAGCCCAGGAGGTGGAAACAGTCCGGGTGGACCGGGAGGAGGCGAAAGGCGGACTCTATGTCCGCCTTAGCCAGCAACGCCGACCTACCAGCAGCCCTCACTAACTGAAGCGCCCCATCAAAAGAGGCATAGCGGACCCTGGATTCTTCCTTGTCGATGCCGTCGTTAACCGAGGAGCCAGAAGGGTACGACAAATGATGGATGAGGCGGAATTTCCCCTCCGCCTTTTTGGGGACCACACCGAGGGGGGATACCCTCATGTTGTAAAAAGGGGGGAGGTCAAATGGGCCAGCCATCCGTCCCAATTCAATTTCCTTCCGGAGCTTCTCGGCAACGACGGACTCGAATTTCACAGCCGACTTTAGATTGGGCGCCATGGTGGGTGCGTCTGATGGGAAAAATGGGATCCAAAAGCCACGGTCCAAACCATCACTCAGAATCAGCGCCTCCCTATGAAGGGGGTACCGGTCTAGCCAGGGAAGCATCTCTGAGACGTTCACCGGCGACCTCTGGCTTAGAAAGGTCAGGCTTTGCGCCTGGCCTGGGAATCGGCTGCTTACCCCTCCGAAAGCACCGGCTGGCGGGGTGGGCACCACCGCAACCCGAGCACTCGTGTTTGAAACGGCACGCGGTGTACCACTTGCAGTGGCTTTCGTTGAATAACCAACAAACACCCTTTTTTGGAGCGGCCGACGCTCCGGGAGAAGTGCCGGCCGGGGACTGAAAGGACGAAGGCCTGTGGGGGCACATGAGCAACAGCCACAGGCTGCCATCCTGACAATTGAAACAAAACTCCTTGCGCGCCGCCATTTTTTGCCGGAACTGAGTGTCGTAGTGAAACCAACACTGTCCGCCATAAATTTTGTAAGCACCCCAAATGAGGTCCAGGTAACAAAAAAGGGAAGTGGCTAAATCCGGAAACCGCTCGCAGAGCACACCCGCGTAAGCGCAGAACCCTTGGAGCCAGTTCCCAAACGTCCGTGGGAGCTGTTTCGGCTTGTCACCCTGGGTAGACACGTCGATCCGCCGAGACTTGTCTATTGTTTCCCTGTCCGGCGGTACCAGCGCGATAAAATCAACGAATTCGCGGCGCCAAATCTTGTCTTTCACCTCCTCCGCCAAGTGCGTGCCTGTAGGCGATACCGCCCACAAAGCACCACCAGAAACGGGGGGAGGGGCAGACGCTGGACCCGACACCCCCATGCTAGAAAGAACAGATTTCACGACCGAAGCAATGCGATCCTCCGGCGGGTCCGATACGGAAGCTTCAGTCGCCCTACCCCAAATTAAATTACAGTCATACTCACTGAGATGTGGAGGCAAGTTACGATGAAGGGCGACCAGCAGCAGGACCCAGCGAGACATCCGGTGCCGGAACAGCCATGGAAAGCAGGGGTCCGGGACGACCGTCACCTGGAGGAACAGAAGAGGCGGCAGGACCCTGCTGACGGACGGCAAGGTCCAGGGGAGGGGGTCCGACCACCGACCCTGAAGAGTCCGATTGGCCAAGGACAGCGGCTGTACAAACGCAAGAACGTCTGCAGGCATCACGAGATTGACCCGGGGCGGTTGCGGCCGCCAGCCCAGGCCTGGGTAAGGAGCCTCCCGCCCTGCCGGGCGCAGGAAGACCAGGCTGCTGCGTAGAAGCGTGTGGCCCCCGGGGACCCCCCGCCCAGTTGGACGCAGGGAGGTACGTATGAACCGGGGAGGGAAGGGATGTTTGAGCGGAACAAAAACCACCCGCCCTGCCGGGTGCAGGGAGGTGGTGGTGAGCACAGAGCAGCGGAGGAGGGTGGAGCGCTGGTGCAGAGAAAACGTTGTCGTCCGCGGGAAGGCCACGAGACATATCCTGCGAACCACGCCGACCACCCACCCATCCGGGTGCAGGGGGACATGGTGCCAAGAGCCCAGGCCGGTGAGACGCGGGCGACAAACGAGAATCTCCCGCCCAGCAGGGCGCAGAGAGACTCCGCACTGGCGCCTGTAAAGCAGTCCTGGACACAGAGACCCCAGCCCCGCTATGCGCAGGGGGGTCAAATGCACGTGGGGCATTGGATGGCAGGACAGACACACCCACCCCGCAAGGCGCGGGGAGATTTGGGGGAGGCAGCGCCTGAATGTTGGAGGCAGTGGGACCACAAGAATCTCCCGCCCAGTCGGGCGCAGGGAGATTAGTAACATTAACACCTATCTGGGGCAAAGTATTGGGCATGAATGACCCTCCCGCCCTGCAGGGCGCAGGCACAGTCATTTCATGCCACAGAACACTAGCTGAAAGATCCCCTTCATATGTTTCTCCCGCCCAGCCAGGCGCAGGGAGAAAAGTGTCCACCGGGGGCAGCGTATCCGGCACAGCACCACTAGGCAGAGCGGAACCATGCTCCAGGAGGCTAGGGCGGGTGGACGCAGAGGAGATGCGCACCCGGGACTTCCCCCGCCTCCCAGAGGATCTCCGCACCGAGGACCGGGGGTCTCCAACCGCCGCCAAATCCCCGCCCGCTGCGGGAGCGGGCTCAGGTAAGGCGGCGGGCAAATCACGGCCAGGGAGCGCCTCAGCTCCGGCCTGGCTATATGGCAACGGAAAGCTAGTGGACGGTGCCGTGACAGGGACCGCCCGAACGGAGCCCTGCACATCACGAGGGCTCCGCGAGCGGCCTGCACGGGAGGAGACGCCAGCAGCATGGGGCAGGGGGGGGGGCCGCTGAGCAGGGCCCCGGCGGTGACGGGAGGAGGTGCCGTGCTTCCTAGCTGAAGGAGCACAGGCACCCGGGGCAGCATGACGGACAGGGGAGCAGGGGTCATAGGATTGACCCGCAGAGGCCCTAGAACTGGGGCTCAGCCGAGAAGGCGGGCGGACCCGCCTCCGGGCCCTAAGCTCAACCGGAGGTTCCGCAGGCAGGGGAGGAGGGGGGGGTGAGGAGCAGGAGGGGCAGGTGGAGCAGTCCCGGAAAGGAGAGAAAAAAGCCAGTCAGCCTGACCCTGGAGAGCCAGCTCACGGACCTTGGCCAAAAGGAGATCAGTGTCCATGGCTGGAGGCAAAAGGTCAGCAAGCAGCAGCTCTTCCCAAAGGATCTTCCAGAAGGCTCCAGAATTTTCTGGGCGCGGCACTTTTGTCGAGCTCAGGCCCAGCCCCACCCACACCCCCACCAATCTTTAAAGACCCTTTGGTCACTTCAGCCCGCCCTGGACATGCCCCCAACAGTCAGGGCTCTCTTTCCCTATGGGGTCAAGAGGCCTTCATATGCAGTACAGTGTACAGTCCTGGCATCTTAAAGATGCTGGGAAGGAAGCCAGGTGCCAGGATATTTTGACTTGCATGCATGGGAGTCACATCATCAGTGCCTGCCCAATGCAAGCAGATTAGGAAGAAGAGAACGATAATATGGCATTGGTGGGGGCGGGATGGATGTAGGGAGTTTGGATCTTACAACTCAGGAGGAGAGAACACCCAGAGGCAAGGGTCATAATGTAGTGCAAGTATGCTTGCACATTATGGCAAATGCTGGCAAATGCTGGCAAATGCTGGCCGACCCACCACCCTTTACTTGAGCTTTGAGGTTTGGTTCACATATGAAAAACGCACCTGACCTGCTGCGGATATATGTTGGATGATAATTGGATGCGGGGAAACCCAGCCTAAAGCAGATTTCCAGCCAAAAATAGGATAAAATGAATAGCCAACGAATACATAAAATAGCAACATCAGCTTTTGCTGCAATATTCATCTTCAATCCAGAGATTTCCCCATGGTACTTTTTTTCCTGCTGCCATATATCCTCATTCTGATGGCCAGCATCATTCAACCCACTTCCTCTGAGCCCAGACTGTCCTTCACCCATCCCCACTTGTGACTGGACAGTGAAAGAAGAAGTAGCAAAGTGATGAGCTCATCTTTGTCTAACTCTGCTCTCTCCTCCTAGCAACATGCTTCTTGTTAGCATATGAACTGATTGGCTCCTTGTGCTGCTTCTTCCTATAACATTCCGACTCTGCTGTACAGAGACTATAAGTATTAATACCAGACCTAATTCCAGTACTTATACTGCTTGCGTTTAACAAACACATTTTATGATATATTACAGATTACAGAGCTACATTAATTTGTGTCTTTTATACACAATATTACCAAAAGTATTGGGACACCTGCCTTTACATGCACATGAAATTTAATGGCATCCCAGTCTTAGTCCGGAGGGTTCAATATTGAGTTGGCCCACCCTTTGCAGCTATAACAGCTTCAACTCTTCTGGGAAGGCCGTCCACAAGGTTTAGGAATGTGTCTATGGGAATGTTTGACTATTCTTCCAGAAGTGCGTTTGTGAGGTCAGGCACTGATGTGGACAAGAAATCCTGGTTCGCAGTCTCCACTCTAATTCGTATTCTATCGGGTTGAGCTCAGGACTCTTGTGCAGGACAGTCAAGTTCCTCTGCCCCAAACTCGCTCATCCATGTCTTTATGGATCTTGCTTTGTGCACTGGTGCGCAGTCATGTTGGAACAGGAAGGGGACATCCCCAAACTGTTCCCACAAAGTTGGGAGCATGAAATTGTCCAAAATATCTTGGTATGCTGACACCTTAACCACTTTCAGACCGGACCAATTTGCAGCCAAAGGACCAGGCCCCTTTTTGCGATTCGGCACTGCGTCGCTTTAACTGACAATTGCGCGGTCGTGCGACGTGGCTCCCAAACAAAATTGGTGTCCTTTTTTTCCCACAAATAGAGATTTCTTTTGGTGGTATTTGATCACCCCTGCGGTTTTTTTATTTTTTGCGCTATAAACAAAAAAGAGCGACAATATTGAAAAAAAAACGCATTATTTTTTATTTTTTGCTATAATAAATATCCCCCAAAAATATACAAAAAAAAATTTTTTTTCCTCAGTTTAGGCCGATACGTATTCTTCTACATATTTTTGGTAAAAAAAATCGCAATAAGCGATTATTGATTGGTTTGCGCAGAAGTTATAGCGTTTACAAGATAGGGTATAGTTTTATAGCATTTTTATTAATAATTTTTTTTTTTTTAGTAATGGCGGCGATCAGCGATTTTTTTTGTGACTGCGACATTATGGCGGACACATCGGACATTTTTGACACATTTTTGGGACCATTGTCATTTATACAGCAATCAATGCTATTTAAATGCATTGATTCCTGTATAAATGACACTGGCAGTGAAGAGGTTAACCACAAGGGGGCAGTGTAGGGGTTAAGTATGCCTAGGGGTGTGTTTCTTACTGTGGGGGGGGGGCGTGGCTGTCAGCTAGTGAATGCTGATCTCTGCTCCAATCACAGGGAGCAGAGATCGGCGTCACTAGTTGCTAGGCAGAACGGGGAGATGCTGTCTATTTCCGCATCTCCCCGTTCTGCCTTCCCGTGAGACGATCGCGGGTGTCCCCGCGGCGATCGAGTCCGCGGGACCCGCGAGCGGCCTCACGGGGGTCCCGACCGGCGCGGGAGCGCGCCGTTCCCGGCGCGCTCCCGATGGCATGGACGGCTTAAAGGAGGGACTTATATATACGCCCTCCTGCCTGTCCGTGCCATTCGTCGTGCGCCGGTCGGGAACCGGTTAAGAATTCCCTTCACTGGAACTAAGGGGCCAAGCTCAACCCCTGAAAAACAACCCCACACCATAATCCCCCTCCACCAAATGATTTGGACCAGTGCACAAAGCAAGGTCCATAAAGACATGGATGAGTGAGTTTTGGGTGGAGGAACTTGACTTGAAAAAAAAATAAAAACCTGATAGAGGCTCTGATTTTTCCACATCTCTACGTTTTGACTAGAGATATACTTTATTAATGAAAGCAAAAATTCTGTGCTTCAAATATCCGGTGCAAAGGCGCCACCTGACTCACAGCCACAACAGCTGCCAAGCGTCACCCTAGCTCCAGGGCTTTCTGAGAGCGTTGGTTGATTGCCTCAAAACACAGAAGTGCCTAAAAAAACGTAACTTCCTTCTCTGCGCCCTTTTGTATGGCTGAAATGTAGCGTGCCTACGGCGCTTGGCAGGTATTACTGTTGTGGCATGCCAATGCCCCATGCGGTTGCTCTTGCTTAAAGGTGCGCCAAAGAGACAACCAACACAAAACAGTGAAAACACAACGTCTGTGCTCTCTACGCCATTGTCCGTTGGAGAACACAACCCTCCCCATATCAGATGTATTCAGATTTGGACATAGAATCCCATGTAAACATACAGAGAACAGTGCTTCTTGTTCTCTCCGCTTGTTACACACTCCTGCCCACAGCCTGCTGGCAAGACATGAAACAAACTCTGTAGCCATGAGAATAAGACAATTATTGTCATCTCTTCCCACAGATAACAGCCGAGCCAAAGAGTTCTCATGTAACCCAACAGACAAATCAGTTTATGTAAAGGGAGCATTTTACAGTTTCTTAGATATGATGTAAATAATCTGATTAGTATACAGTACATCTGGAAAGTATTCACATCGCTTCACTTTTTCCACATTTTGTTATGTTACAGCCTTATTCCAAAATGGATTAAATTCATTTTCCTGACAGGCTCCATGGCAGCATACGTGTGGGTTGGCCCAGCCTCCATAACTACCCAATAGGACCCCTCTCCCATAAATCTTTGCTCCTGGCTGCTATCCGTGTTCCTTTTTTGTCCTCCTCCGTAGGACCATGTGGTTCTCCTACCTGAAGATGACTTCACAGCGATCGATCGGCCGAATGACAACTTTGTTTCCTCCGATAGGCCCTGACTGTTAAGCAGGGTATGGAGAGTAATGGCAGAGTAGCGCTGAAGAATGGTTGTCTTACCTTAAAGTGCGCCCGGCCTGTTTACCTGTTGCTACGGGTGGCCTTTATCTGCTTAGATTGCGTGGCTAGTAGAATCTAGGCTAGTTACGGAACACGGATAGCAGCCAGGAGCAAAGATTTATGGGAGAGGGGTCCTATTGGGTAGTTATGGTGGCGGGGCCAACCCACACGTATGCTGCCATGGAGCCTATCAGGAAAGGAAAATTACGGTAAGTATTTGATATAAATTTTCTGTTATTTTCCTCAAAATTCTACAAATAATTCGGAAATTCCGCCAGCAAAAGTCCGATGAGAGCATTTGGTCGGAAAACGCGACCATGTGTATGCTCCATCGGACTTTTGCTGGCTGAATTTCAGCTAGCAAAAGATTGAGAGCAGGTTCTCAATTTTTCGGGGCGGAAAAAGTTTTGATCGGAAATTCCAATCGTCTGTACCAATTCCGACGCGCAAAATTCCTACGCATGCTGGGAAACAATTCGACGCATGCTCGGAAGCATTGAACTTCATTTTCTCGGCTCATCGTAGTGTTGTACGTCACCACGTTCTTGGCGGTCGAAAGTTCAGCGAACGCTTGTGTGACCGTGTGTATGCAAGCCAAGTTTGAGCGGAATTCCGTCGGAAAAACCATCCAAGATTTTTCCGACGGAAAATCCGCTCGTGTGTACGCGGCATAAGAGCCTCTACCAGTCCGGTTACAAATATGGGAGGTGGTGTTGCTGACCTGTTTTTTTTTTTAATTTGCAAGCTTTGGGGCCGCGATCTTTATATTGAATAAAAAAATAAGAAAAAAAAACTGAACACTGTTTATAGAGAGGTAAAGAATCCACTGACTCACCTGTGTGGTGTGGTTGTGTTTTTAATGATTAGCATAAATTAAATTCAGATAGTGAAACCGTACTATCAAAAAGAAAAGCACCATAAACCAAGCAGTTTGATTCGAAACAGCCTGCTTGGTTTATGGTGATCTTTATATTGACTTTGCTTTTTACTCGGTCATTGACCTGGGACAAGCATGTAGCTATATGTGCACGTGCCTTTTCCAGGTCAGAGACTCACCAAATAGTGGTAGAAGGATAACGTTGACAGATTTGGAGTTTTGCACAACAAGTTATGAATGGAATCTGCCATAATTTCTGTCCTGACAGAAACAAATTAGTACCTACACCCACCATAACAGCCAATCAGATTGAAGTTTTCTTTGGTTTAGAAAAGTCAGAATATTGAAGGACAGATTCTGATTGCTTGCTAAAAAACTTACCGTATTTATCGGCGTATAACACGCACTTTTTTCCCCTTAAAATCAGGGGAAAGTCCCCGCCGATCTCCCGCTGATTTTTTTTTGAGGGGAGCGAGCGGAGCCGATATACCGAAAGCCGCGTGTATTTTGGCTAGTCTCGGCTCCTCTCGCAGTCCCGCCCACCTCCACTGATTGTGAGAGGAGCCGAGCGCCGACAACATAAAGAAGTCCGACTTCGGCTATTTTCGGCTCCTCTCGCAGTCCCGCCCCTGACTGCGAGCAGAGCCGAGACTAGCCGAACTCGGATTTCTGTATGTTGTCGGCGCTCGGCTCCTCTCGCAATCAGTGGAGGTGGGCGGGACTGCGAGAGGAGCCGAGACTAGCCGAAAATACATGCGGCTTTCGGTATGTTGTCACGCGGCGCTCGTCCTCTCCACTCTGCGCCAATTTTAAATCAAGGCTGCACTGGGCAAGGCTGCAAAGGCACTGGGCAAGGCTGCACTGGGCAAGGCTGCAAAGGCACTGGGCAAGGCTGCACAGGCACTGGGCAAAGCTGCACTGGGCAAGGCTGCAAAGGCACTGGGCAAGGCTGCACTGGCAAGGCTGCAAAGGCACTGGGCAAGGCTGCACTGGGCAAGGCTGAAAAGGCACTGGGCAAGGCTGCACTGGGCAAGGCTGCAAAGGCACTGGGCAAGGCTGCACTGGGCAAGGCTGCAAAGGCACTGGGCAAGGCTGCACTGGGCAAGGCTGCAATGGCACTGGGCAAGGCTGCACTGGGCAAGGCTGCAAAGGCACTGGGCAAGGCTGCACTGGGCAAGGCTGCAAAGGCACTGGGCAAAGCTGCACTGGGCAAGGCTGCAATGATGGACAAGGCTGCAATGATGGGCAAGGCTGCAAAGGCACTGGGCAAGGCTGCACTGGACACTGGACAAGGCTGCAATGATGGGCATTTAAATGTAAGATTTTTTTCCCTAAACTTCCCTCCTAATAGTTTTTTTCCTTAATATTCCCTCCTAAACTTGGGGTGCGTGTTATACGCCGATAAATACGGTAATTGTTTCTTACTTTTTTTCAATCAGGGGAAAGTCTTACCTGCTTTGGAGCACTTAAGGGGTTATTTCGCAAACTAGAACTCCTGCTAGATACTTCACTATACAGATACTTGTATTCCATCCAAGTATAAATGGCCCCCTTGGCAGCATTTACATATGAACAGTCTGCCAAGTGAGATTAAACAACGAGGGTGCTTCTGGTGCTTCTGGTGCTGGACAGGGATCTGTACCTGAAGGGGTTTATTTACGAAAGGCAAATCCACTTTGCACTACAAGTGCAAACTACAAGTGCAAAGTGCACTTGAAATTGCACTGAAAGTGCAGTCGCTGTAAATCTGAGGGGGTAGATCTGAAATGAGGGGAAGCTCTGCTGATTTTATCATCCAATCATGTGTAAACCAAAATGCTGTTTTTTATTTTCCTTGCATGTCCCTCTCGGATCTACAGCGACTTTACTTCCAAGTGCACTTCCAGTGCAATTTCAAGTGCACTTTGCACTTGTAGTTTGCACTTGTAGTGCAAAGTGGATTTGCCTTTAGTAAATCACCCCCAAAGTTTACCTGTAAGAGCAAAACTGTAATATAGTGCAGTTTACCTGTCCTTAAAGCGGTGTTTCACCTTAAAAAAAAAAATTTTTTTTTAAAGTCAGCAGCTAAAAAAAAAGTAGCTCCTGACTTTTAATAAGTACACTTACCCTCCCAGGGCGCCCACGATGTCGGTGGTGGAGCGCCGCCATCCTTAGTAAGGGAAACGGCTTCCCGTTTCCTACTGCGCATGCGCGAGTCGGCGTGAATGGGGAATGCAATGTGTTGTGGGACACAGTTCCCATAACACACTGCGCCCCATTCACTAGAAGATGGAAGGAGAGAAGATCACTGCGGCGCTGGAAGAGGCAGATTAGGACGATCTGCCTAGCAACAGCCATTTCTGGTAAGTAAAAAAAAATAATTTTTTTTTTTTTTCATTTTAAATTGTTATTAACATTTTTTTTTTAAAGTTTTTTTTTTCAGGGTGTCCCACCACTTTAAATGTGATTTCTGAATTATTATTTTTTTTCAGTCTTTTTTTCCTATATTCTGTTATCCTGCCAGTAACACACTTCCTGTCTTAAGATGGTAACCTCCACCTTTTTGTGGTGCATCCATAGGTGTGTGTAGGGGCTGTGCCGGGTGTGCCTGGGCATACCCTAATTACTCTGTGTGGTGCCAACTCCCCCTACTGAACCCCCCCCCCCCCAGGAAATGTTTCAGGATGGAAAGCGGGGCAAGGGCTAGTCAATATGTAATTTAATGGCCCCTTCCCTTTACACAGTTTACTATTCTTCAGTGTGTTCGTGCTTTGGGGTACACACCCTAATGTAATTGGCACCCTAGGAAAGATAGTATATCAGGTCTACAGATCACCTCACCTCCGTAACATGGTGGGGAGATGTTCTGTATTTCACAGAGGTGCACTGGTCAGAGATGATAACACTGACTGAGATAATTCTGCAGAATGCACAGCACATGTTTTCTGGCAGGATCAACAAGTATATTTTGTATTTTCTGCCACTGGCAACCAATGTAAGGGGATCCTTCTTCATCAACAACCAATGTAAAGGAGACATTTCTCTACTGACCACAAGTGTAAATGGAGATTTTTTCCACTGATTACCAATGTAAGAGGATCCCTCTCCATCAACCACCAACGTAAAGGGGACATTTCTCTTTTGGCCACCAATGTAAGTGGATCCTTCTCCAGGGCTATCCCAATGCAAGGGTAGCCCTGGGCACTGTGCACTTGGGCCCCATGATAATCTTGCATTACATCATACTTGCCAATTGTCCCGAATTTGCTGGGACAGTCACGCTTTTTACTAAGCAGTCCCAGGATGGCCGTGTTCTAGACAGCATCCTGGAACCTGTACCTTGCCCTCCTAATCCCAGTATTGTGTCCTTCTGCCTCTTGCCCTGTACTGTGCCCTTTGTGTTGATTAGTCTTTGATTTATGGTTTTCTTATTAATTAAAATCTATTTTTATTGAAAGTACTAATAAGTATATGTTTACTTCTATAAACTATTTAAACTTTAATTCTTGAAAGTAGGTGCATAAATTGGGGCAGGCTGGTATGCTTTCCCATTTTATTACTTTACCCAGGGACCCATGATGCTTTTAAGGTGCCCCTGTCCTTCTCCACTGCTCACCAATGAAAATAAGGCATTTCTGTAATGACCAGCAGTGTAAATTGGGCATTTCTCCAGTGACCACTGGCGAAAGGGGATCCTTCTCCACCAACCACCAATGTAAAGGGGACATGTTTCTTCTGACCGCCATGTAAATTGGGCATTTCTCTTGTGATCATCAATGTGAGGGGATTATTCTTTGCCAACAACCAAAATAAAGGAGACATTTTTTTGACCACCAGTGTAAATTGGGCATTTCTTCACTGGCCACCAATGAAAGGGGATCCCTCCCCATCAACCACCAATGTAAAGGGAACATGTTTCTATTGACCGCCATGTAAATTGGGCATTTCTCTTGTGATCATCAATGTGAGGGGATTATTCTTTGCCAACAACCAAAATAAAGGAGAAATTTTTTTGACCACCAGTGTAAATTGGGCATTTCTTCGCTGGCCACCAATGAAAGGGGATCCCTCCCCATCAACCACCAATGTAAAGGGGACATGTTTCTTCTGACCGCCATTTAAATCGGCATTTCTCTTGTGATCATCAATGTGAGGGGATTATTCTTTGCCAACAACCAAAATAAAGGAGACATTTTTGACCACCAGTGTAAATTGGGCATTTTTTCACTGGCGACCAATGAAAGAGGATCCCTCCCCATCAACCACCAATGTAAAGGGGATATGTTTCTTCTGACTACCAATGTAAGGGGGTCGTTCTTCTCTGTCCATCAATATAAATCGGACATTACTGACCAAGAATGTAAATGGGGCATGTGGCGGAAGCTTCCGTCAGTATACCGCTTCCTAAGTCCTGGAACATGAGTCCAATGGATCTGGCTATAGGAACCCCCAAGAACTAGACACTAGACTAGAACACCAGTCTTGAAGTACACCAGGAATAGCTTTTATTTGAGATGTCACACACACATATATACAGCCAGATGACTAAAACCTAACCTAATTAGCATGAGCTAATTATCTTAATCAACACTGGACTCCTTCATTCAATTGCAGGGTTAATTAGCACATACAACAATAGGTGAAACACTCCCCAGAATCTGTGTCAAGCCAGACCAGCCTCATTTACATTATACAAGACAACAGACAGGCTGGCTGGAGTTGATGACATTAGCATCTGACAGTGTGTGTCCCAACAGCATGGGACAACACACATTATATATACATATATACAGCATATACATATCCAGAGTCTATGTGTCTTGGGGGGGCCAGCATGAACCTGAATCCAAGTAAAACCAGCTCATAAACAGCACCGTTCCCCCAAATGCCAGGGCCCATAATCCCAAGGCAAGAGGCTTGCATTACGTCCCCTCCAACAGCCTCTGTCCCGGCTAGGTATGTCACAGGGCATTTCTCCACTGACCACACATGTAAGGGGCACTTCTCTACAGTGTTGTAACTAACGCGATTAAAGTAAACGGCGTTACGTAACGCCGTTACTTTAAAGGGTAACGAGTAATCTAACTGATTACTCTTCCCCTCGCGGTAACGCCGTTCCATTACTGGGGCGGCGTTACCGCAATTACTCGCCGCGATCCGCGGAGCCGTCCGCGGCCTCGGCCTTAGGAAAGGCCGCGGCTTCGGCCTAGCTCCGGAGCGGCGGCCATCTTGGTGTACCAAGATGGCCGCGGCTCCGGCCTAGCTCCGGAGCAGCGGCCATCTTGGTGCACCCGTCGGCCGTTTACAATGTGATTGCTCCGTCAAATGACGGAGCGATCACTTGTAAACAAACCGGCGTCTAGATGACGCCGGTTCCTCTCTCCCCTCTGTGTACAGATCTGTACAGTGGAGGGGAGAGATCGGATGCCAGCACATACCCTGCGAATACTCTGCAATACCAGCCAATACCCTGACAATACCCAGGTAATACTCTGCAATACCCTGCCAATACTCTGCCAATACTCTGCCAATACCCTGCCAATACTCTGCCAATACTCTGCCAATACTCTGCAACACCCTGCCATACCCAGCCATACCCAGCCATACTCTGCAATACCCCACAATACCCCGTAATACCCATCCATACTCTGCCATACCCAGCCATACTCTGCAATACCCCGTAATACCTGGCTATACTCTGCAATACTCTGCCATACCCAGCCATACTCTGCAATACCCCGTAATACCCAGCCATACTCTGCAATACTCTGCAATACTCGGTAATACCCAGCCATACTCTGCAATACTCTGCAATACTCGGTAATACCCAGCCATACTCTGCAATACTCTGCAATACTCGGTAATACCCAGCCATACTCTGCAATACTCGGTAATACCCAGCCATACTCTGCAATACTCGGTAATACCCAGCCATACTCTGCAATACTCGGTAATACCCAGCCATACTCTGCAATACTCGGTAATACCCAGCCATACTCTGCAATACTCGGTAATACCCAGCCATACTCTGCAATACTCTGCGACACCCTGCCAATACTCTGCGACACCCTGCCAATACACACCCTGCCAATACTCTGCAACACCCTGCCAATACTCTGCGATACCCAGCCAATACTCTGCAACACCCTGCCAATACTCTGCAACACCCTGCCAATACTCTGCAACACCCTGCAATACCCAGGTAATACTCTGCCAATACCCTGCCAATACCCTGCCAATACTCTGCCAATACTCTGCCAATACTCTGCAACACCCTGCCAATACTCTGCAACACCCTGCCATACCCAGCCATACCCAGCCATACTCTGCCATACTCTGCCATACTCTGCCATACTCTGCAATACCCCGTAATACCCATCCATACTCTGCCATACCCAGCCATACTCTGCAATACCCCGTAATACCTAGCTATACTCTGCCATACCCAGCCATACTCTGCAATACCCCGTAATACCCAGCCATACTCTGCAATACTCTGTAATACCCAGCCATACTCTGCAATACTCTGCAATACTCGGTAATACCCAGCCATACTCTGCAATACTCGGTAATACCCAGCCAATACTCTGCGATACCCAGCCAATACTCTGCAACACCCTGCCAATACTCTGCAACACCCTGCCAATACTCTGCAACACCCTGCCAATACTCTGCAATACTCTGTAATACCCAGCCATACTCTGCAATACTCTGCAATACTCGGTAATACCCAGCCATACTCTGCAATACTCGGTAATACCCAGCCAATACTCTGCGATACCCAGCCAATACTCTGCAACACCCTGCCAATACTCTGCAACACCCTGCCAATACTCTGCAACACCCTGCCAATACTCTGCAACACCCTGCCAATACTCTGCCATACCCAGCCATACTCTGCAATACTCGGTAATACCCAGCCATACTCGGCGATACCCAGCCTACCCAGCCATGCTCAGCCGTACCCAGCCATACTCAGCCAATATTACAGTTGAGGAGATGACGTGGATATTACAGTGGGTGAGATTATGGATATTACAGTGGGGGCTTTATGGTGGTGGAATTTTTACAGGTTTTTGCAAATTCAATTATTATTTGCTGATCCGAAAAATGATCCGATCCGTGACTCTGATCCAAGCAACGATCCGATCCGTGAGTTTGGGGGGACAGATGTACAGAGGGGGAACAGATATATGTGTGTGTGGGGGGGACAGACGTGTAGTGGGGTACAGAGGGGGAACAGATATACGTGTGTGGGGGGGACAGATGTGTAGTGGGGTACAGAGGGGAAACAGATATATGTGTTGGGGGGGAACAGACGTGCAGGGGGGTACAGAGGGGAAATAGACGTGCAGGGGAGAACGCACCCCTTGCTTACAGTAATACTAGACCCGCCCCTAAGAATATAAAAAAAAAAAAAAATCACAGTTACTTTTCTGAGTAACTAATTACTTTTCCAATGTAGTAACTGAGTTACTAACTCAATTACTTTTTTGGGAGAAGTAATTTGTAATGTAACTAATTACTTTTTTAAAGTAAGATGACCAACACTGCTTCTCTACTGTTCACCAATGTATGTGGGCACCTCTTCACTGGCCAGTGGCCACCAATGTAAGGGGGCACTACACTGACCATCAACGTAAGGCGGCCATTTTCCACTGAAAGCTTGAGGTGGCACTGCAATGGCCATCTAGATAAGGAGGCCTCTCAACTGACCACCAATGAAGGGACTCCACATATTTCATTGCCCGCCTTTCTCTTTTGCTAATTCTAGGTATTCGTTTAATTTCTTGATTTGTACTAAAACCTATATTGTTGCATAGGGCAGTAGGATGTTAAAAAAATTCAATATTTCTTAGGCCCCTTTCACACGGAAGGCCCGTTCAGATCCGCCTGTCAGTTTTGACGGGCGCTCCATGTTACTCTATGGAGCGTCGGATGTCAGCGGAGATCGGGTGAGATCGGGTGAGATCGGGTGAAAACGGACACACTGTCCGTTTTCATCCGATCTCTCCATAGAGATCAGCGGCGCTCGCAAGCCCCTCCCTGCTCAGTGAGCGGAGAGAGGCTTGTCATCCGCCGGCTCAGCGGAGATCAACGGACAGATCTCCCGCTGAGCCGACGGACAGAGGCGGGCTCCGTGCAAGCGGAGTCCGCCTCGTCTGAAAGGGGCCTTATTCCTTCAAATGTAACATGTACTGTAGATATTGTCAATTTTAGCAGTGGTTCCCCAAGGCCTGAAAATTATCTCAAGAGTTTTTATCCTTAGTAAAAAGGTTAACAAAGTCTGGCGTGTATATACTGTATATGTTTGTTATGTATATCCTGCCAGTATTCAAGCATTGCAGTTCAGGCACAGGGCCAAAACAGCACTTGGTACAAGATGAGGCAAGCAGGCATCACTGAGTCATAAATGCCACTAATAAGTGAAATATCTTTGTATGGGGGAAAGTTAACATTTCTCAAGATGCAGTTGGAACAAACTTCCATTTCATAATGAAGGAAGAATTCCAGGTATGGCAACTTTTATATAGTCACATTGGACCAGCTCGGGCCAGTCTACATACAGTATGTATGTGCCATATTGGTGGGATCTAGGGTTGCCATTTTTCTCTCAAGCCAAACCTGAACACTTTATCAAAAAAAAAATAGTTTTAAGTATACACTATAGCAGTGATGGCAAACCTTGGCACCCCAGATGTTTTGGAACTACATTTCCCATGATGCTCAACTACACTGCAGAGTGCATGAGCATCATAGGAAATATAGTTCCAAAACATCTGGGGTGCCAAGGTTCGCCATCACTGCACTATAGGATTGTAACAGACCTGGGACACCTTTGGGCGCTCCAAAGAGAATAGTAATGTGGCTGTCACATTCCTGTCTGAATATTGTGTCCGGGTTTCAGGCCGACTGAAACCCAGACACATGGTTCAAAATCCTGACTGTTTGGGTGAATTCCGGACAGTTGGCAACCCTAGTGGGATCCTTGAAGACGCTGGAAATCACTCTAGCAGGCACTGCTGAACCAGGGATCTCTAGTAGTTTTTGGGTCCTTTGGCACCTGCCTTGCAGCTTACTGAACACAGGGAGTTTCTTGCACAGTTTTCTCAATTAAAAAGTTCTCTGATTGGACAAGGTGGAAAGGTGGGACAGTTAAGCCGCATACACACGATCGGACATTCCGACAACAAAATCCCATGTTTTTTTTTCCGACGGTTGTTGGCTCAAACTTGTCTTGGATACACACGGTAACACAAAGTTGGTTGTAAATTGCGAACGTCAAGAACTCGGTGACGTACAACACGTACGACGAGCCGAGAAATATGAAGTTCAATAGCCAGTGCTGCTCTTCTGCTTGATTCGGAGCATGCGTGGAACTTTGTGCGTCAGAATTGTCTACACATGATCAGAATTTACCGGATTTTGTTGTCGGAAAATTTGAGAACCAGATCTCAAATTTTGTGCGACGGAAATTCAGATGGAAACTGTCCGATGGAGCCTACACGCGGTCGGAGTTTACGACAACAAGCTCTAGTCGCACATTTGCCGTCGGAAAGTCAGACCGTGTGTACGCGGCGTTACATTCCATTCTCCACTTCCTCCAATCAGAGAACACTTTGCATTCATTGAGAAAATGGAAAGTGTTCTCTGAATAGTGCCCATGCATGTTTCTGTTCAAGCATGTTCCTGTGTTAACTAAGTAGAAGTGCAGCTGAGAGATCCAGACGCTAGCAGCAATCACTGTAGTAGCGATGCCTACTACGGTGATTTCCATCCATCCATCTCCCACCAGGATCCTACAGTTGTGGCACATGCATACTTACATTGGTCCAAGCTTCCATACCTAAACTTCAGCTTTAAAGCAGTAGTAAACCACGAAAGAAAAAAAAAATTGGACCCCTGCAGGATAGTGTCATAATGTGCTGGTATTTACCACATACTAGCACATTATGGCAGACTTACCTTAAAGCGAAGCCCTCCAGCAGGGCACTCTCACCACTGACAGGACTTCCATTTTCACCCGGTCTTCCTTATGGGTTTGCATGCTCAAATAGCCGAGCCACAGGAGTCATGGCTGTGGCACAGTTCTCTCAATGCCATCCATTGAGAGCTGCTACTAAAGTAAATATCTGCATAGGTGCATAGGAGATATTTATTGTACCTACAGGTGAGACTTTTCATAAATAACAATCCAGACTTTACTACCACTTTAATTGATATACATAGCACTTTTCTCCCTGGGGGCAGCCATCTTGGACACGCTTAGTAGCTCATACTAGAGCCTATTAACCTACCAGCATCTCTTTGGGGACTATAGCAGGAAACCCAACCAAGCACAGGAAGTCCATGCAGATAGTGCCCATGGCGGGATTCAAATTAGACATGTGCACAACAAAAAAATTAGTTTATTTTCGTTTCGTTTTTTTCGTTTCCGTTGATTCGTAACGATTAGTACATTCGTAAGTCGTCGGTGTTCGTATTCGTAACGATTCGTACATTCGTAAGAGTTATTTTTTCGTTGATTCGTTTTTCCGTTAGTTTAATTTTCGTTTATTCATTTATTCGAAATTCAGACTCATTCGTATTTATTCGTAACATTCGTAGATTCGTAATCGGAGCATAATTCATAATTTTATGCAATGTTTATGCTATTATTACATGTTATGAGACACGGAAAATTACGAATCGAAAAAAAAGTTACGAATTTTTTTTTTCAATCCATTCGAAGCACGTTAAGCAATTGTAAGAGACACGGAAAAATCGAAAAAAAAAAAAAAGTTACGAATGTACGAATTTTTTCGTTCAATCCATTCGAAGCACTTAAGCAGCGCCATTGTAAGGGACACGGAAAATTACCAATTCAAAAAAAAAAAAGTTACGAATGTACGAATTTTTTTCGTTGTTCCTGTTTTAGTTTTTCGGATTTTCTTCATTCGTACATTCGTTGTTTCTAATTAGTTTTTTTCGGATTTTCTTTATTTTTGGATTCGTTCGATTCGAACGATTCGTTATTCGTTAAAATTTTTAGCGAATCGTTCGTTCATTCGTACGAAAACGAATGAACGAAATTAACAGAAAAAAAAGACTGTACCTAATCTGTGTATACATGTCATGGTGGAGTAACATGGTTTTTCTTTTTCTTTTTTAGAATACTGTCATCAGAGTGAATGAGCTTACAGCTTCAATATACCGTATGGTTATATTTTGGAAGAACCTAAACAATAAACTGTTTTAATGTAAATCTATATTGTGTCCACACCTTGTGTTTTTTGTTTCAGTTTCTTCTCTTGTTATTGAGCTCATTTTGATAAGGGGTATTTAAAAAACGATTTTTTTTTTTTTACTTGCGGTTCTACGCACATTTTAAAAATGCTGCCTGTACCCATCTGCATGGTTAATTTAGCTCTTGAAACTGTTTTAGATTATCCGGTTATAGTAGCCTATATCAGCCGAAATACAGCACAACATCCCGGGTTAAATAGAACAAAAAGAATAATGGGACTTTTAGATGCTGAAACCTCCTAATGGAACAATATCTGACACAGTGATGCATAAAATACCAAATTTATTAACCACTTCAGCCCCGGACCAATTTGCAGCCAAAGGACCAGGCCCCTTTTTTGCGATTCGGCACTGCGTCGCTTTAACTGACAATTGCGCGGTCGTGCAACGTGGCTCCCAAACAAAATTGGCGTCCTTTTTTTCCCACAAATAGAGCTTTCTTTTGGTGGTATTTGATCGCCCCTGCGGTTTTTATTTTTTGCGCTATAAACAAAAATAGAGTGTCAATTTTGAAAAAAAGCAATATTTTTTGCATTTTGCTAAAATAAATATCCCCAAAAAATATATAAAAAAACTTTTTTTTTTTCCTCAGTTTAGGCCGATACGTATTCTTCTACATATTTTTGGTAAAAAAAAAATCGCAATTAGCGATTATTGATTTGTTTTCGCAAAAGTTATAGCGTTTACAAAATAAGGGACAGTTTTATAGCATTTTTATTAATATTTTTTTTTTTACTAGTAATGGCGGCGATCAGCGATTTTTATTGTGACTGCGACATTATGGCGGACACATCGGACATTTTTGACACATTTTTGGGACCATTGTCATTTATATAGAAATCAGTGCTATTTAAATGCACTGATTCCTGTGTAAATGACACTGGCAGTGAAGGAGTTAACCACTAGGGGGCCGGGAGGGGCTAAGTGTGACGTGTTGTGTTTTTTTTTTTACAGTAGGGGGGCGTGGCTGTACGTCTGACGTCACTGATCGGCTTTCCCGATGACAGGGAACAGCCGATCAATGACAGGCAGTGTAGGAAGCGCGGGGAGAGGTTTGTTTACACAGACCTCTCCCCGTTCTTCAGCTCTGTGACCCGATCGTGGGACACCAGCGGCGCTCGGGTCCGCTGGTCCCGCGGCCGTGGTCACGGAGCGTGCGACCCCACGGCTAGGCAATTAAAGGGGACGTATATATACGTGCTTTTGCCTAGCCGTGCCATTCTGCCGACGTATATGTACAGGCGGCGGTCAGGAAGCGGTTAAATACATAAAATGTCTTATATCATTTAAGACATGTGTAACAAAAATTTGAAACAGAAAACTCTGTATACACCCGTAAACAGCCCCTACAACAAGGTGAACAATTTCCTCAATAGTCACATTATTTGTACTTATGATCATGATAAACACTCAGGACCAATGTATGAGAAAAGAGACACACTCCAACGCGTTTCGCATGGTAGCTTCTTCAGGGGTTTTCATTGACAGAGAGGTCGGTGTACTAGAGCTGATTCAGTAAGTAGCAGGTCTGGGAAAGTTCAAAAGAGGTGTTGCATGTTCCCACCAGGGCACTGCAGAATAGGTCAAATGTCTGTCTCATTCATGTAGGTCTGGAACTAGCCCAAGAGAAGATGTCCCACAAAATACATCAGAAATCCCATACACAGGAAATGGCAATTCCAAGCTAAATTGATCAAAGTTCTGCCATGCTGCACTGGGAGAAATCTCCCCAGTATAACTTTAAACAACTGCAAAGGTAATGAGCAGCTTCCAAATGCTGATATGGTCACAATGTTAAATCTTCAATCATGGCAGAAAACATCAAAAAGCCAACCGCAAAAGGCTCCCTTCCTGGTGTCACAATAACATAGTTACATAGTTAGTCAGGCTGAAAAAAGACACAAGTCCATCCAGTCCAACCACAAAAAAACAAAAAACAAAAAAAAACAATATCAGCACATTCCCTATGGAAAGCAATCTCCAAATGAGGATCCACAGGTTCTCCCGATGCAGCATGGCAGAACTTTGATCAATTTAGCTTGGAATCACCATTTCCTGTGTATGGGATCTCTGATGTGCTTTGTGGGAGAAGCTTCTCTGGGGCTGGTTCCAGACCTACATGACTGAGACAAACATTTGACCCATTCTGCAGTGCCCCGGCGGGAACATGCAACGCCTCCTTTGAGGTTTCCCAGAACTACTACATACTGAATCAGCTCTAGTGCACCGACCTCTCTGTCAACAAAAATCCCTGAAGAAGCTACCATGCGAAATGCGTTGGGATGTGTCTCTTTTCTCATACCTTGGTCCTGAGTGTTTATCATGATCATGATTACACATAATGTGACTATTGAGGAAATTGAACAAACATATTACAGCGCACACATGCAAAACTGACATTTACCTCCAGCAAGGCTATTTAAAAGCACCTAGACAGACATTTTCAAAAAACATTATTAAAAAGTATGGGGATTTGGTCACACCATATTGCTATATGGTGCTTAAGCCCACTAATCATGGGGTACTTTGTCGCAGTAAGTGGGCTTAAGCACCATATAGCAATATGGTGTGACCAAATCCCCATACTTTTTAATAATGTTTTTTGAAAATGTCTGTCTAGGTGCTTTTAAATAGCCTTGCTGGAGGTAAATGTCAGTTTTGCATGTGTGCGCTGTAATATGTTTGTTCTGTTGTATGGTCTTATGGCAGCACCATCTTTATGCATTTTTTAGGGTGTGCCCCCCAAATATCTCTTTTGTCTATTGAGGAAATTGTTCACCTTGTTGTAGGGGCTGTGTAAGAGAACTATTGTAGAGCAGCGGACGCGCTAATGCGCGCATAAGGAACTTTGCAAATGGGCCAATGCGCATGCGCAAAGAAATGCGCACACCCGTGGTAGTGCGTCCACAGCTCCCTTTGGCACCAGACGGCTTATTTAAGGGACTCACTGACCTCTGATAGATGCTGACTGATCTTCAGCTGTTCCCCGATACCTGAATCCTGCTGTTACTTGCTTGTTACCCGTTGCTGAACCTTGGCTTTCCTTGACCCTGCTTCTGGACTCTCCTACACTCCTGATTACTAGTTCCTGATCCCGGCTTTCCAATTGACCTTGCTCCTGCCTAATGTCTTGGTACCCTGCTGCCCGCCTGCTACCGAATCCGGCTATCTTTGTGACTTTTCTTCTGTTTCCTGCTTGGCTCAACACTGCCATCCAAGTGTCTGCGACTACGGTCCTGCGACCAGCTGCGACTTCCGAGAGTCGCATCCTCTGCTACAAGTCCACTCAAGTTCCTCCTATCCCTTGGTTCCCTCTTTCCCCACTCTCAGCGGGACCTGGGCTGGAGATACAAGAGAGGCTGACCTCATCACTTCAGACTTCGACCAGGTACGTGATAGGCTGCTTGTGGGTGTATACAAAGTTTGCTGTTTCATATTTCTGTTACACGTCTAAAATGCAATAAGACATTTTATGTATTTTTAATAAATTTGGTATTTTATACATCACTGTGTCAGATATTATTCCATTAGGAGGTTTCAGCATCTAATGCCGCGTACACACGGTCGGAATTCTCGTTGGAAAAAGCTCTGATGGTTTTCCCGTCGGAATTCCGACGGAATTTCGCTCAAACTGTCTTGCCTACACACGGTCACACCAAATTGCGACGGTCAATAACACCACGGCATACAACACGTTCGACGGCACTATAAAAGGGAAGTTTAATGCTTCCGAGCATGCGTCGAATTGTTTCCGAGCATGCGTCGGAATTGCATACACACGATCGAAAAATCCGATAGAAAGGTTTTCCGTCGGAAAAATTAAGAACAGGTTCTCAATCCAAAGTCCATCGGAAATGCCAAAGGAAAAAGACAGATGGGCATACACACGATGAAAAGCTCCCATCGGACAGTTTCCATCGGAAATTCCGACCGTGTGTACGCGGCATAAAAGTCCCATTACTCTATTCTTTTTGTTCAGTTTTAGATTATATCCCCTGATATTTTGTTACATGGTGTCCTTGACACAACTCCTGTCCTATAGTGGTGCGATTGGATTTCTCAACTATTGATAAGTGAGTATCCCAGCATCACAGGGTAGGGGTCCTGTTAGCGCCCCCATAAAAATTGGACTGGTACTGGGTACTCGTTTTTAGACTTTTGCGTGGCATTATACCTTTAAAACCTCTATATCAGCCGTGTTCATTTGGAATGTCTGAAGATTTGTAAGAACAGAAGGTCTATATAACATGCCATTCCTGTAACCCAGCCCTGTGTGTTCCCGATATAGAATAGGAGGGTGAGATACATGTATATTATCAGCCCCAGCCCTTACATTAGTCAGGTGTGAGTCATGTTTCCCATTGCCTTGTCTCTGTGTTATAACCTGAATCTGCTGACAACTGCGGCTCATGTACTAGATAAGGTTGGCCATACAGTAGTAGATTTTCATTCAAAAAATTATTTAATTTTCTAATTGATGTAAGGCAATTTCGGTATTCATTTTTTTCGACCACAGTGATGAAACAATTCAAAAGAGCAGGATGGAAAATTCTTCTTTTAATTTCAAACAGTGAATGTGGTTCTCGTTCAGGAAAGTCAATTCAATCCAAAATCATATTTTAAAAGTAAAACTTTTAAAATGACATTGGTCGGGTGATTGAATGTATTTATACGAGCGTTCGTTCGAAAATCTACTAGTATATGGCTAGCTTTAAGGAGCCTATTCATTCTTTTTCATTCAACCAGTGGGGTGAAGAAAAAAAAGTGACCCAACTCAATGTGGATGGGGGAATCCTCCCCACTGTGGTATTGTAGTCTGACAGCAGGGAAACTTCCCTGCCATCAGAATACATTGATCAGTGCTGCCGGCTATAACTAGAAGCACTGATCAATCAGGAAAAACTCAACAGGCTGATTGTACAGAGGTTGAGCAGTAGACCGATATCTAGACTGGACGACGCAACTCTATTGCGAAACCGGTAGGACGGAGCGACGCACTGACGTCACCTCGACTGTTATTTTCGGATGTTCTGGGAGGACGGGTCTGTGTTCTGGTGTGTCCGGCCGGCGCACCACGCTTAAGGCCTGAACTGCTTGTGTTTTATGTAAGTGTAAACCAGTCTCATTACAATAAATGGTGGTGGATCACTTTGGACTGTTTGGAAGATTTATTCACAGAGATGGATTGATTTATTTGCCATTCACTGCACGGGTGGAATTCTTATGAAGCACTATTTATTTTTTGCTCATGTTTTTTAATTTTTTCACAACATTATCCATTGTTACGTGCGTTTTCTATGTGTGATTATTGCATTTGACTGCTTAAGCATATTTATATTTATAATTTTTTGTCCTTTGCATATTTTGGTCCTTTGCATATAATTGCAGGCATTTATATACACTATATGGTTTATATATCACATGGTCATTGATTATTTATGCACTGTATTATTTATGCATTGTTGGTTTAGCGCTACTCGTTTTCTTTTTATTTAGACCGATATCCATACGACCAGCTTCCAAATTCAGTCAGTCCCTGCTAAACCAACTAAATTTCGATCCATGTATGGCTGCTCTAATGCCCCGTACACACGGTGGGACATTCCGACAACAAAATCCGTCTGATTTTTTCCGACGGATTTTGGGCCAAACTTGTCTTGCATATACACGGTCGCACAAAGTTGTGGGAAATTCCGATCGTTCTGAACGAGGTGACGTAAAACACGTACGTCTGGACTATAAACGGACCAGTAGCCAATATCTTTCGTCTCTTAATTTAGTCTGAGCATGTGAGCCCTTCGGAATTCTCTACACACTTTTTTTTTTTTTTTTTTTAATTCTTTATTTATTTCAAAGTTTTTTCATTACAATTACTAAAATACATTTCCCTTTCCCCTGCCCTCCCCCACCCCTTCCGCCCCGTCTTGCAGCACTTTATCCACATCCCAGGAATTCATCAATTAATTAGTTTTGTCGTATTACTGTTTGTTATCTAGTTATTTCTTCGAAGTAACTCCATGATTCTCTAAAGTCAATCCAACAGGACCATTTATCTTCCCGTCTGCTCAAGTTATCTCCGTATTCCTGCCCTAGTTCCTCCTTCTCCAGTATTCGCTGTCGGTTAACTCTCGTGAACCATTCAGCTACTTGCGGGCTCTTCTCCTCCCTCCATTTCCTAGGGATTAGGTTTTTCGCCTCATTTAATAGAATTGGGATTATTGAGTTTCTATATTGTCTTATGGGTGTATCTGTCCCGTGGAACAGGACCACCCATGGGTCTTCGGGGATATGTTTTTTTGTGATGCTTTCAGTTAGTGATAATATCTGCTTCCAATATTTTTTTATAATTGGGCAGTCCCACCAGATGTGAGACATTGTACCAATGCCTCCACATCCTCTCCAACAAAGAGATGTTGTGTCTCTTTGTATCTTACTCATTTTTACTGGGGTTATATACCACCCCATAAGGCACTTGTAGTTAACTTCAATGGTTTGGCTATCCGCCCTGGTCCCATGTAATATTTTCAAAATCTTATCGCATCTATTTTCGGTGCAGGGAATCCCCAATTCCTCCCCCCACCGCTTAACACCGGGAGGAACACCCTCGCATCTCTCCTGGTTTAACATTTTATATATACGTGAAATTGTATTTTTAACTGGAGTACGTGTACAAATCTTTTCCATTACCGTGAGGCTGTCCCCATCTCTAATTGGTTGTGGCAGTCTCTGTACAAAGTTTCTCAGCTGGGTGTACCTCCAGGCGTCAACCGATATTAACTCCACTTCCTTGCTCAAATCGTGAAACGTGATTAATTTACCTTTTTTAATAATATCCATTAAACGTGCCCCATCTTTGATCCAATTCCCCCATACTTTACTCCTCCCCGGTTCAAAAAAAACATTGTCTTTTAAATTTAATAATGGGGAGTTGTATTCCCACTTGTTTTCCCTGTGCACCCTGTCCCATATTTTTAGAGTAACTCGTGTAATTTCGTGTGTGTCATCTTCTATTAATCTAAATTTTGGTGGATTCCAAATTACGTGACCCCAATCCCTATTACCCAGTGCGTTTTCTAAATTCACCCATCTTTTTTTTGTTCCTTCCCTTGTCCATTCAGTGATCCTAGATAGTGCAATTGCATTGAAGTATTGTTCAAAATCGGGTAAAGCTAAACCCCCCTGTTTTTTCCCCCTAAACAGGGTTTCTGCTGAAATGCGTGGTTTCTTATTGTACCATATAAACCTGGAGATAATCCCCTTTAGAATTCTAAAGAAGGCTTTAGGGACACATATTGGGAGCATTTGAAACTTATAGTTTATTTTTGGAGCTATGATCATTTTAACAGCATTTACTCTCCCCAGCCATGACAATGGGCTGTGGGTCATGTTTTTTGTTTCCCGTTTAATTTCGTCTAGTAAAGGGATGTAATTTATCCGGTATGTCTCCCTCAATGTCCCTGCCAGTTTTATTCCCAGGTATTTTATGTTCTCCCTCCACGGGAATTGAAACTCTTTAGTTAGGCGCACCACTTCATCCTGTTTTATATTAATGTTAAGAATTTCTGATTTGGTCGGGTTGACTTTAAAGTTCGAAACTGCACCGTATAACTTCAGCACCTTTATCAGGTTGGGTAGAGATATTCGTGGGTTGGACAAGAAAAATAGAATATCGTCCGCAAACGCTGCGTATTTATATGTTTCCCCTCCTACCTTAATCCCGCTAATATCCGTTGAGTTGCGTATTGTTGCCAATAACGGTTCTAAAGCTAGTATAAAATTCTCTACACACTTAATTAATTAAACGATTGGATTTTGTTGTCGGAAAATTTTGGATCCAGCTCTCAAACTTTGTGTGTTGGAAATTCCGACGGAAAAAGTCAGATGGAGCCCACACACGATCGGATTTTCCGACAACACAATCCGATCGCACATTTTCTATCGGAAAGTCTGACCATGTGTACAGGGCATTAGTTTTATATGTATATATCTATTTAGATACTGTATTTCTGACTCCTGGACATTCTATAAGCCATCGCTTTAGACACAATGGTGTTGCCTGACCTCATACCTAATTACTAGTCACTAGTCTTGAAAAATTGTTACAGACAGCTGCTGGAAGCTCAGTTTCTCTTGCTATAGGCACATCCCCCAGAACTACATCTCCTAAAAGCCCTTTAGAAAAAAAAGTGCATATGCAAGTTCTTGGGAGTCAAGACAGCAGCATGGTTTTGGTGGGAAAAAAAAATCAGTGTATGCATGTGAAGAGGGACAGGGGGATAGATGGCCTGCTCTAATCCAACAGGAGGAGCGGACAGCACTGCCAGCCAAAAGAGGAGATTAGTCGCTCACTGGATTTCTGGCAGAGCAATGGGTATTTTTCTGTACTAGCGTTATTTTTTTGGGATACTTGTGGGAAAATGTGCATGTATTGCAAAGATGTACTAAAAAAAAAAAAAAAAAAAATGTGTGTATATATATATATATATATATATATATATATATATATATATATATATATATATATATATATATATATATATATATACACACTGCTCAAAAAAATGAAAGGGACATTTTGAAAAAACATCAGATCTCAATGGGGAAAATATCATGCTGGATATCTATACTGATATGGACTGGGTAATGTGTTGATGAAGATGATCATCCTACAGAGGGCTGAATTCAAAGACACCCACCAAAAATCAAAGTGAAAAAATGATACAGCAGGCTAGTCCATTTTGCTTAAATTTCATTGCAGCAATTTAAAATAGTACTTAGTAGTTTGTATGGCCCCCACATGCTTGAATGCATGCCTGATAACATCGGGCATGCTCCTAATGAGACGATGGATGGTGTCCTGGGGTTTTTCCTCCCAGATCTTGACCAGGGCATCACTGAGCTCCTGAACAGACTGAGGCACAACCTGGCTGCATCCGATGGACCGAAATATAATGTCCCAGAGGTGTTCTATTGGATTTAGGTCAGGTGAGCATGGGGGCCCATTCAATAGTATCAATTCCTTCATCCTCCAGGAACTGGCTGCATACTCTCACCACATGAGGCCGGGCATTGTCGCGCAGCAGGAGGAATCCAGGACCCACTGCACCAGCGTATGGTCTGACAATAGGTCCAAGGATTTCATCCCGATACCTAATGGCAGTCAGGGTGCTATTATCTAGCCTGTATTTAAACAGCCTATTCAGTTTAAAGTGGTTGTAAAGGCAATTTTTTTTTTTTTTTTTTTAATAACAATCTGTGGAACTGACTACGCTGTGCTCTCATGCCTAATGTGGTCAGTTATTAATAGGAAAGCAGAGCAACTGTCAGGAACACCAGGAATTTCACCCAAAGGAAGCAATACAAAGAGCACAGGAGACTTTTTCATACAAGTACATGGTACAGCAGCCACATATCAGGAATATGAAGTGTTAGGTTTACATTTTCTTTAAAGAGGATGTAAACCCGAAAAAAAAAAAAATGTAATTAGGGCTTGCACGCCACGAAGCGTTAATCCAGCCGTGAGCAATCCTCATCTTTTTGCAGTAAGATAAAAACTGGCACACAGGAGAAATAGGAGTCAGTTTCTCCCCCTTGCTGTGAGTGACAGGTGATTTACATATCTCATGCAGGAGCCTGAGAGAGACATTCTGTGTACTTCAGATCCCCTCCTCCTTTCTTCTCCAGCTCCCCCAGGATTGGCTGCTCCACACCTCAGCATGATTGGGCATGCTGAAGTCATCTGTTGACTTTTCTGGGTTTTGACTGGATGTTAATGATCACAGCAGAAGTTCAGTGTAAGAAATATACAGGAGAAAATGCATGTTAACAAGTGAAGTGTAGAGGTGGGCGGGGAGTCTACTGACATCACGACTCCACCCACCGAGCCCCGGACAACAGACCCACCCACAGAATCTGCAGTTTTCGGGTCTTATAACAGACAGAGGGGAGACATTTGACAGGTAAGGATACATGCAGGAGGAATGTATATCCTTATTGATAACCACTATGGCAGTAGTTTGGAAAGAATGAGAGTGGGTTTACATCCACTTCAAAGACAGGGTTAACAGAATAATACTTAGCAGTGTTGTAAAAAAAAAACATTTAATGGTTTTCGAATAAACACACAACTGGACTAATGTCTTCTACTGTTGACTGAAGATAATCCGGTAGCAGTCCTTGACTTTTCATAGTTTGATACACCTGTACCAGCCAGTGTGAAAATTCATCCACTTTATAACTATAAAGTTGCTCACAGCTCCAACAAAAAAACTCATCGATACAACAGTTAAAAAAGAAAATAATAATAATAATAACCGTGCAGAGTAGAGTACCTTTGTAATTACAATGTGTAGATATAAACTGTACGAACCGCAGTTTTTAAATATTAGACCTCTGGCTCAGAATGAATGTTGACCCCCCTATAGATATTCTGGATTTTCACTTAGGCTATTTGCACACTGGGGCGCTGGCGGTAAAGCGGCGCTATATTTAGCGCCGCTTTACCGTTTTTTTTGCGGCGCTATTCGGCCGCTAGCGGGGCGGTTTTACCCCCGCTAGCGGCCGAAAAAGGGTTAATACCGCCCGCAAACCGCCGCTGCAGCAGTGTTTTTCGGGCGGGTTCGGAGCGCTGCCCCATTGTTTTTAATGGGAAGGGGCGCTATAGGAGCGGTAAATATACCGCTCCTACAGCGCACCAAAGATGCGGCTTGCAGGACATTTTCCAGCGTCCTGCAAGCGCACCACTCCAGTATGAAAGCCCTCGGGCTTTCACACTGAAGAGACAGCAGCAGCTGTTTCGAGTCGGTTTGCAGGCGCTATTTTTGGCGCAATAGCGCCTGCAAACCGCCCCAGTGTGAAAGGGGCCTTAGAACTTTGTGGTCCCTCTTGTGTTGACCTGTCTTCCAGAACAACGGGAACTATTTTATGTTCAATGGGTTCCACCAAAATCTTAGTTTCCAAGGTAATCCCCATTATTCTTAAAAATATTTGACGTCAGTTTAAAACTGCAATGCATTCTGGTCCATGTGATATTAGTATGTTACTGCTGAAAACCTGAACAGTGTTTAGTTCATTCCACAGGAAAACCTAAAAATATCTATAGAAATACTTAGAAATATTAATAATAATATAAATTATTGCATCCCAGTGTACTCCTCTCGAATCAGACCACCCCTATAATTTGGGGGGAGCAGCCAAAATAAATCATATAAACTTCCTTCAACAACTAAAATAATAATATTAATACAACATATTAGTTTTATTTAAAGCTGAACTCCAGTCAACCCTAACAAATAGCTTTTTGGTGAACTTCCCCCCCCCCTACAGAGTAAGGGTTAAGGGGTTAGTTCACCTTTACCAAAAAACTGTCTATGCAGGGGTTATTGTAGATAAAAACAAAGTGTGCAGCATTGACCAAAGTTAAATAATGCCCTTGCTATAGGTGTTGGCTATTTACATACCTCCCAAAGCCTTTCTGAAAAACTGCCAGGGTTGGCATCATCCCGTCCTGCCTTGTTTCTAGGACGTTGCTAAGATAGTCCCAGCTGATTCAAACTTCTATGTATGTGCTCTCTTCCCTGTTGCAGTAGCTTTGAGCTCAGCAATGAGATAGTGGACCACGCATATGCAAGGATTTGAGAGCTCTCTCTGGTGATGGTGGGGGTGAGCAATAATGGCTGGGAGTGTCATAGCAACGTCCTAGCAACAAGATAGAATAGGATGATGCCATCTCTGGGAGTTTTGGGTCAAGCTTCAGGAGGTACGTAAATGGCCTACATCTATAGCAAAGGCACTATTTAGCTTTGGTCAAAGCTGCATTGTTTTCTGGTAAAGGTGAACTCTTTAAGACGTTAGTTTGGAGGTGTAAGACCGGCAAAGAGGAGCAGCTACGGAGGACCAGTAGTCCATCCTGGAACCAGTGGGGAAAAGCCTGCAGGGGCAAAGTAAAAGGAAAGTATTCTTCTGCTTTACACCCCACTAGACTCAACAATCAAATAAAAGGTCAGCTCACCTTTGCAATAAAATTGCCCATGCATTCCAGCATCCCCACTGCATTAAAAACACTGCTCAGGTATTGAAAAAGAAGCACTTTTTCAATGTCTTACCTGAAAGTCATGCATGGCTTCTCCCAAGCCCGTTTGAAAAACTCCTAGGTAGGCAACTGAACCCCCCTTTGCTCAGGCCTACTTAGACAGCACAGGGCAGACACAAGGCATGCGCCCCTTTTTTCACCTTTGCAATAAAATGATAAGCAGCAGGGCTAGGACAAGGGGGGAGAGGGGCAGAAGGGATATGTGCCCTGGGTGCAGTCTTAATATATGGATTAGGGGGCATGCTGGATGCTTTGGCCAGTCCATTCCCAGTCAGAGGGAGCAGGGGCCTCAATGGCTACTGGAGGGAAGATTCTGCTCTCTTCTACCTTCTACCTACTGTGGGCAGAAGACAGCAGGCTGCAATAGAGAACACACCTCCATCCCAGCAAGGAGCCACTGGGGAGGTAGGGCAGACTGGTCTTCTTCCCGTCTCCCCTTGTCATGTTACATGTCCCGAGATGGGAGGAAGGAGAAGCCGCCTTCATTGCTGGTAGGCGCAGTGCTGAGAAGGAGGTCTGAACTGAGGTGCAGTTCCCCATCTTCACCCTGGTCCCCATTACATTAAAAAAAAAAATCCTAAAGTTTTTTAAAATAAGAAGCAATTTTCCAATGACATACTTGAAGGCCATGCACATCCTCTCTCAAGCCTGTTTGAAAAACTTCTAGGTTTCCGTCTGACCCCCCACAGGCCCATCTAGACAGGACGGGCCAGATGTTAGGTGTGCACCTCAGTGTAGCAGGAATGAACTCTCTGGCCCATACAAAACCCGCACATGCCCAGTGTGTCTATGCCTTCCTCTGTCACGGCCGTGGTTCAGATCAGCGGTGTGTGTGTGGGGGAAGGTAGTCCTTACCTAGGAGTTTTTTAGACAGGCTTAGGAGAGCCGGCTTACGATCTACAGGTATAACATTAAAAAGCTGCTTCTTGTTTAAAACCTGAGCAGTGTTTTTGAATGCCCTGGGGACACAGGATTGCCTTGGCAATTTTATTGTAAATGTGAACTAACCCTTTAACCCTTACTATGCAGAGGGGGATATTTTTTTTAAATGCTGACCAGTGTGCATATTTATTAAAATAGGACTTCATTGGCTGCAATAAGAGACACAAGGAGTAGAATGACAGTTCTGCATCAAGTTAGCAATGGCAGCTTCCATATTTCGGTCTTCACAGGTTCCCTTTGAATAAAAAGAATTAGTAGAACTTCAACTTTTTTTTCTATGGGAGATCCAACATTTAAGTTTTCCCTACTTTGGCTCTGCTGAAGAAATCACATTGTAGTATGTCAGGTTATACTTTTTTCACAATCTTTCCTTTAATCTTTAAAGTACTTAAGGCATTGTGGTGTCCAATATAACAGACGAAGATTGCTGCTTTCCAATCTACTCAAGCATGTCCAACTTCCTCTTCCCCCTCGCTCTCCCACTCATCCTGCGAGTTGCCTTCATCTTCACTTCCTCCGGCCCACCTGTCCTCTCCATACTGAATTTCTTCTTCAACATCTTCTTCAACATCTTCTTCCTTCTGCTCACTCTCAATGGCTTCTTCTTTCCCCTTTTCATCCTCCTGTTCTGTCCTGAGACTAACAATTAAGACCAGTGTTTGTAAAATCACATAAAGTGACGTCAGTTGAAAGATATACTCTTGGGCCAGCCAAAGGAGGAGATACATGCCATACGTTGTGGCCAAGAAGACAGCCAGTCCATGGATCCACAGCTGGAGGGCTCCTTGGATTCCAAAAACATCCAACGTTATCCGAAAAACAGGAGAAAAGAGCCAGAGACAGCCAGAGGCGCATACATCTATGATATGGTGGACCAGGTTGATGCAGATCTGAAAATGTTCACTCTCAATGTTTGAATGGATAGTTGGCTTTGTCTTGTCGCGGTTCCTCAGTGATGGAAGGTATGACTGCAGAGTGGATAGACTTGGCAGGGGTATTACTGGGAAGGTCCATTGTCTAGGTTTTTGTGGTGAGCTTTCTGGGTGTGATGGAGTACCTTTTGAAGAACGAAGGAATTTAGAAAAGAAGGCCGGTGGCGATGGCCACTTCATAGACCGATGGAGGAACATCTAGACAAATCAAAAAGAAAGAAGTCAGCTCAAGTAAATAACATTAAAGTGAACCTATTTGCTATCATAATCACCATTCAAAGTAATACTCTGGTCTTGGAGCAGACACCACAAGGTGCCTCCTATTGCCTGCCATTAAATCTCCTATGTGTACCATTCTAAAAGTAGTTTCACCTTGCAATCTGACATTAGGCCTGGTTCACACCTATACAGTTTGCTTTTGATCAGTTTTTGCATTTTTTTACATTCATTTTCAATGCGTTTTTAATGCGTTTTGATGCTTTTTTGGGGGGTCAGTTTGTTGTTGGGCAGATTAAAACCACTTGAAGACATAGCATTTTCTGGTACTTTTTGTTTACAAGTTTAAATCAGTATTTTTTGCTAGAAAATGTGTATGTGTATATATATGTGTGTATGTGTATATATAAAAAAATACACTTTTGTGAATAATAAAAAACAAAAAAAAACAAACACAGTTATATTCCATTTTTTTTGTAAAATATGAAAGATGATGTTACGCCGAGTAAATAGATACCTAACATGTCACCTAAAAAATTCTCCATGCGACACGTTAAACATTTTCAAAAGTTACCTGTTTAGAGTTACAGAGGAGGTCCAGTGCTAGAATTATTGCTCCAACTGTATTGTTTGTGGTGATACCTCACATCTGTGGTACGAACACTGTTTACATATGTGTGCGTGACCTATATATGCGCTCGCTTCTACGGGCGAGCTCGGAGGGATGGGGGCGCTTTAAAAAAAAAAATTCTTATTCATTTTATTTTTTACTTTTACACTGTCCCTTTAATGTTTTCACTTTTTTGATCAATTTTATTCCTATTACAAGGAACGTGAACATCCCTTGTAATAGAAAGAAGGATGACAGGTCCACTTTGTGGAAAGATCTGGAGTCAGAAAGACCCCAAATCTCTTTTTTACCACTAAAAGCAAATTATATTAAAAAAAAGAGAATGTTTGATCTTTTTCTTTAAAAAAATTGTTTTTCTTTCACCCATGACATCATGATGTCGCTCTGGTCCTCCAAGGCCATAGAGGCAATCAAAGACGATCTAGTCTTCTATTGCCTCTGTGACCAGCCGGCTGCACCGTTGGATAATTTCTTGGGTGCGTCGGTAAAAACGGTAAGCCCGGCGAGTGGCGGGAGGGATGTCCCCTCCCGCCGCTTCTGAAAGCATTACAGCGACTCATGCTCTACACAGGAATTTCAGTAGAGATAAAAGCAATTGTACAATCAGATTGTAATGTGTACAGTCAGCTTTTAATGGGCAATAACAGTTACCTTGTGGTACATGCTTAGGCAGGACTTTTACTTTTAAAGGTGCAGAATGGTTGACATGTTTGCCTTAAATAGCAAATTGATTTCATCAGATAGAAGATGATAATGTAGCATGTGATGAGGTAATAAAACATTCTGAGACACATAACCAGTTTGATCAGTTCACCATAATGCTGTTATACATTACAAGCTGCTCACAACACAGGATCACGTCATAAAGTTGTGGTATTAAAGGGTAAGTTCACCTATGCCAAAAAAACTGCCTATGTAGATAAGGGGAGTCTGTAGATAAAAACAAACTGTGCAGCTTTGATTAAAATTGAATAATACCCTTGCTATAGGTGTAGGCCATTAACATACAGTACCTCATTAAGCCTAACTAGAATACTTCCAGGACGTTGCCAAGTACTCCCAGGACGTTGCTAAGTGAGGCCTAGTCATTACTGCTCACCATCACAGGAGTGAGCTCTCAAATGCTGAGCTCAGAACTACTGCATCAGGAAAGAGAAAGAACACGTGAGCCTGTTCACACTGAATGCGGCTTTGAAAAAATGCAACTTCACTTCAAATCATACGTCAAAGCCGCAGGTCAGTGCGACTTCAGGTACTACTTGGCTGACATCTGTGGGACATTATGCACAGATGTCTAAGCAAGTGGCACCTGAAATCGCAAAAAATATTGCAGGAAATTTTTTTTTAACCCCTAAGCGCCAGCCACACGCAAATATGCGGCCGCTGGTTGGGTGGGCCTTGGTGCTGAGCGGCTGCATATTAGCATGAATTAGTGTAAGTACAGCTGTGCCGAGAGCATGCCCTGCATGCTCCCGGCACAGTTACTGGTGGCTAACGGAATCATGTGACCACCAATCACGGTGGTCAAATGATCATAAACCCCACCCCGTCTCCTGCCATCCTAAACCTCTTAAAGTGCCGGGAGGCACCGGCGCCAAGAGGTTAAACTCGGTGTGGCATGGGTAGTTTTTTTTTGTAAAGGTGAACTTACCCTTCTAAGGAGGAACGGGCTCAGCACTTCTAATCAAAAACATTGAGGCCTTCCTTTAGTGTGCAGCAAGGGTTGAAATGGCTTATTGGGTACACTGGGAAAATTTCTGGATTGTAAAGCTATAGGAGCCTGAGGTGTTTGAAGTGCGGCCCTTGGGCCCCAACAAGTGAGTACTGTAGAGGGAGGATTGATTTGTAAAAGGTCTATTAGTACTAGTAAAGTCTAGTAGTAATGCAACATGTCCCTAATCTCTGACTGTCTTCTACTTCAGTCTTCAGCCATTCTGTAGAACATTCTGTAGAACAATCTCTGTCCATTTCCTCCATTAAGTCTTCCGTCTGTAGCATTACATTAAATAAATAATACATGTGGCCCTGATAAGAGAGACTAAGGCCCCCATTACCTTGCACATTGACAATCACTGCTATAGGTAGTTAAGCTGTACGGGTTTTTAAGAAATGTTGGGAACCCCGACAGCTTGTGGGTCAGCTCCTTGGTCAGCTCTTCCCCTCTTTTCTATGGTTGCTGTAAGGTGGTGGAAATTTTTGGTAAAGGAACTGAATGGCAGCTGAGCCTGTCAGTCATACCTCTTCTGCAGGCTGGCCTGCATTAGCTACCATGGTAACGGGCAAACAGAATGGAGATACAAAAAGTAGGCCCTAAACCTGACACTGATACACTGACATCTACATTACCGAAAGAACAGCGTAGATCACCCCCCCTCCTTCCCACCCTCATCAACTAATTTATGTCTAATTAAAACCTTTTTTTTTAGTTTTGGATAGTGGGGAAAGATTAGAACCCCTGTCTGGTTTCTACCTATCTTGGGCTTCAGCCTCACATTTTTCATAGTGACAACGATTTCTTCAGACAGGAAGTGAGGGAAAATCTACAACCAGCCCATAGTTGCAACTCAAAACCCAAGCAGATTGTGTTCCTGATATTCACATAGTGTATTTACAGCTGCTACTTGCTCACTATATATGTGCAATTTTCACATACTGTCATGCAGAATGTCCCACTCAAAGGCTGACCGTGTTTCATGTTACACAAGTATTTGTGGTCGGCTTGTACAACTCCCCCCACCTCAACCCACCTCAACCCCCCTCCACACCTACAGGATTGCAGGGGTTCTTCGCCCTGTCATTTTCAAAAGCCATTGGCTCCTGCTGCTGTCAATCAAATCCAATGATGCGGGAGTCTGTGTCAATAGACACAGCAGCAGGACACGGGAGCGCACCCACACGAGTGCCCCGAGGGAGAGCGGCCCTCCAACGGGGCACTTGACAAAAGGAGGAGCCAGGAGTGCCACTGAGGGACCCCAGAAAAGGAGGATCGGGGGCCACTCTGTGCAAAACTAACTGCACAGAGGAGGTAAGTATGACATGTTTGTTTTAAAAAAATAAAATAAAAAATAAATAAAAAAAAGAACCTTTATGCGGCGTACACACGGTCGGAATTTCCGATGGAAACAGTCCGATGGGAGCTTTTCATCGGATTTTCCGACCGTGTGTATGCCCAACGGTCTTTTTCTGTCGGAATTTCCGACGGACTTTGAATTGAGAACCTGTTCTCAATTTTTCCGAAGGAAAACCTTTCTATCGGATTTTCCGATCGTGTGTATGCAATTCCGACACGCAAAATTCCGACGCATGCTCGGAAACAATTCGACGCATGCTCGGAAGCATTAAACTTCCCTTTTATAGTGCTGTCAAACGTGTTTTATGCCGCTGTGTTACAGACCGTCGGAATTTGGTGTGATCGTGTGTAGGCAACACAGCTTGAGCGGAATGCCGTCGGAAAAAACGTCAGAGTTTTTTCCGACGAGAATTCCGATCGAGTGTACGCGGCATTAGATATCCTTTAAAGCAGTGGTCACCAACCCTGTCATCAGGGCCCACTAACAGGCCAGGTTTTATGTATTACCTTGGGGAGATGCAGACTAGAATACTGCAATCACTGAGCAGCAAATGATATGACCTGTGATGTATTTCAGTTACCGTATTTATCGGCGTATAACACGCACTTTTTCCCCCTTAAAATCAGGGGGAAATCGTGGGTGCTTGTTATACGCCGATCCCCCGACGATCCCGCGCCGATTGTGAGCTTCTCGAGGGTTTCGAACGTTCTTGGCAATTTTCGGCTGCTCTCGCGGCTTTCGGACAGCCGAAAGCCGCCGAAAACGGCCGGGCGCGGCCGAAATGTGCCGGAAATAGGCGAAAGCCGCCGAGAACGGCTGGGTGCGGCCGAAAGTCGCCGAAAATAGCCGAAGGCCGACGAGAATGGCCGAGAGTTACCGAGCGCCGCCGAGATACACAGGACATCTGCTCTGTATCTCGGTGGCGCCATTTTTAAACGGAAAGCTGAGACTGACACTGGCAAGGCTGCAAAAGAATGTCAAGGCTGCAAAAGAGTGACAAGGCTGCATATGAATGGCAAGGCTGCAAATGAGTGGCAGTGCTGCAAATGAGTGGCAAGGCTGCAAATGAGTGGCAGTGCTGCAAATGAGTGGCAAGGCTGCAAATGAGTGGCAAGGCTGCAAATGAGTGGCAAGGCTGCAAATGACTGACAAGGCTGCAAATGACTGACAAGGCTGCAATGCAAGGCTGCAAATGACTGGCAAGGCTGCATTTAAATGTAAATTTCTTTCCTTAAACTTCCCAAAGTTTTTTTCCTTAAAATTGACAACTAAACTTGGGGTGCATGTTATACGCCGGCGCGTGTTATACGCCGATAAATACGGTATCTTGCAAACCTGGCCTGTTAGTGGGCCCTGAGGACAGGGTTGATGACCACTACTTTAAAGTATAACTAAACTTTTTTGTTAGTTCTTTATAGAGTAGAGAGGGATTAGAACACCTGTCAGGTTTTTATTGCAGCATGTGCCGCTGTTAGGAAGATACACCTCGCTACTTGTCCTGGTGACCATTATCACCAAAAGTAAAAGATAATTCCAAATTTTGAGGAGTCATCAGAACAGCAATAGAGAGGAAATCTTCCAATAGGGACACTAGATCTGGTGATCTGAAAGACCTTTTCCCAGTTTGGAGATCCTTGCGACTGTGAGACCAATCTGATTGCTTGTGGAGGTGGGTGCGCTTCTGAAAAGATATCTCTGGTGCACCGCTCATGGAATTACATTCTGGCGTGTAGTTTCTGATTCCTTGACCACAACAAGGACTCAATTTTTCTTCATCTCTTTTTTAACCAGTTGGACCAGTAGTGCCCTTCAGGGTTTAGTAAAGTGTGAATCTGGATAAATAACCTATACTCTGGAATTGATGTAAGAATTCTATACTGTGTACGGACCTTATCCTGAAGAATCGGAGGTGTGAAACGCATTGGTAAGGACTCTTTTACACATAGGGTCACACTACGGCTGCTTTCACACTGGGGCGGTTTGCAGGCGCTCTTGCGCTAAAAATAGCGCCTGCAAACCGACCCAAAACAGCTGTTGCTGTGTCTCCAGTGTGAAAGCCCCGAGATCAATGGGAGACCGCGGGGATACTGCCGGCAAAGCGCTGCTGCAGCGGCGCTTTGCGGAGGTTTTTAACCCTTTTTTTCGGCCGCTAGCGGGGGTTAAAACCACCCCGCTAGCGGCCGCATACCGCGGGTAAAACGATGGTAAAGCAGCGCTAAATATAGCGCTGCTTTACCGTCGCCGCCCCGCACCGCCCCAGTGTGAAGCCGGCCTACGTGATATCTGTTGTATAGATTGATTTAATGTCCCCAAGAGGGGGGTTATATTTGATGTAAAATAAAACTGTGCCAAATAAAAGTGTGCCTAGTTCCAAGCTTTCTTTTGATATGGTTTTATATATTGTGACAGGGCGAGGCCTTGCCACTGTGAAAATGGAGGAGAAAGTGACATTGGGTTCGCATATAGGCAGAATGCGGAAGAAAGGAGTTTATTTATCTTTCTCTGGGTTTTATAATCCCCGGATCAGGGTCTGGATCTCGGAGACTTTGAAGTTCCTTGGGTGGGAAGCTGTCTGCAACCTAGTGTCCATGCTTTGGCCAAAGACTAATGCGGCGTACACGCGGTCGGAATTTCCGATGGAAATAGTCCGATGGGAGCTTTTCATTGGATTTTCCGACCGTGTGTATGCCCAACGGTCTTTTTCTGTCGGAATTTCCGACGGACTTTGAATTGAGAACCTGTTCTCAATTTTTCCGACGGAAAACCTTTCTATCGGATTTTCCGATCGTGTGTATGCAATTCCGACACGCAAAATTCCGACGCATGCTCGGAAACAATTCAACTCTGAAGCATTAAACTTCCCTTTTATAGTGCTGTCGAACGTGTTTTATGCCGCTGTGTTATTGACCGTCGGAATTTGGTGTGACCGTGTGTAGGCAACACAGCTTGAGCGGAATTCCGTCGGAAAAACCGTCTGAGTTTTTTTCGACGAGAATTCGGAACGTGTGTACGCGGCATAAGGCTTGATTCACACTAATGCGTTTTTTGATGCATTTTGCATTTTGCAGAAATGCAGGGAAGTTTTTTAACATGGGTTTCTATGGAACATGTTCACATCAATGCATTTTTGTGCCTCTGTGTTTTTGGAAAGGGTCGGGGACTTTTTTTCATGCAAAATGTAGCGTTTTGCATGTAATAGAAGTCAATAGACTTGCATCCAAAATGCAAGTACCGCGTTTTTACTGCGATTTTGCCGCGATTTGCGCTTTTTTACACTGTATATAGCTGGTTGCTAAGCAACCACCGTGTAAAAAAAACCCCGTAAAACGCGTCAAAATCGCAGTAAAAACGCGTGTCCAAAAATGTGGCAAGCACCGCAAAAACGCTCAAAAGCAACATGCATAGATGTGACTCGAGCCTTACAGGGCGTTCATCCAGGTGCACACTGCCCTCATAATGAAGGCTTGGGCATAGGTCAGGGCTCCCAGATTACAGACAGGAGGTCTCAGTCAAGGGTCAGGTGTGCCCCAGCCAGGAGCCAGAAGGTCTCAGCCAGGGGTCAGGTATGCCCCAACCAGAAGCCAGGAGACAGGAGGTCTCATCCCAGGAGCCAGGTGGGCTCCTATCGAGGGGAAATCCCTGTATGGGCAACTGATGTCTATATGAAACATACAGTACTGTTTAGTAAAAGTGGGCTGTCATGCCCTGAAATGCAGTTTGGACTGGCACAACTCATTTGAGCTGCATCTACCACATGAGCATAATGACCCCAACACTACAACATACACCATATTACCAAAAGTATTGCGACATCTTCCTTTACACGCACATAATCTAGGGTTCAATATTAAATTGGGCCATCCATTGAAGCTATATCAGCTTCATCTCTTCTGGGAAGGCTGTCCACAAGGTTTAGGGGCGTGTTTCTATGGGAATGTTTGACCATTCTTCCAAAAGCACAAAGTCAGGCACTGATGTGGACGAGAGAGCCTGGCTCGCAGTGTCCGTTCTACCAGGTTGAGATCAGGACTCTGTGAAGGTCAGTCAAGTTCCTCCACCCCACACTCGTTCATCCATGTCTTTATGGACCTTGCTTTGTGCACTGGTCCAAATCATTTGGTGGAGGGGGGATTATGGTGTCGGGTTGTTTATTCAGTGGTTGGGCTTGGCCTCTTAGTTCCAGTGAAGTGAATTCTTAGCAAGCCAAGACATGTTGGTAATTTCATGCTCCCAACTTTGTGGGAACAGTTTGGGTATGGCCCCTTCCTAAACCAACATGACTGCCCACCAGTGCACAAAGCAAGGTCCATAAAAACATTGATGAGCGAGTTTGGGGTGGAGGAACTTGACTGACCTCAACCCGATAGAACACCTTTGTGATGAATTAGAGTGGAGACGGCGAGCCAGGCCTTCTGGTCCAAAATCAGTGCCTGACCTCACAAATGCACTTCTGGAAGAATGGTCAAACATTCCCATAGACACACTCCTAAAACTTGTGGACGGCCTTCCCAGAAGAGTTGAAGCTGTTATAGCTGCAAAAGGTGGGCCAACTCCATATTGAGACTCCATACTAAGACTGGGATGCCATTAAAGTTCATGTGCATGTAAAGGCAGCCCAATACTTTTGATAATATAGTGTATTTTAGATTGTAAGCTCTCTAATGAGCAGGGCCTTCTGATTCCTCTTGCATTGAATTGTATAGTACTAAGGTTAACTGTCTGCTTCCATTTTGTAAAGCTTTTTGCCATATAAATCCTGTCTAAAAATAATAATAATTAATATACTGTATATGTGTATATATACATATATATCATTTTTTTTCACAATCTGTATTATTTTTTTTCTACGATGGATTTTACCTCTAGCAGGTTTCTATACATATCAGCACAAAGGAAAGTCCCAGTGATTTTTTTTTTTTATTATTATCATTTCAGGTACTTATATACCGCCTAACACACATTCATTCATATACTAGGGCCAATTTAGACAGGATCCGATTAACCTACCAGCTTGTCTTTAGAGTGTGGGAGGAAACCGGAGGACCCGGAGGAAACTCACGCAGGCACAGGGAGAACATGCAAACTCCAGGCAGATGGTGTCGTGGTCGGGATTCAAACCAGCGATCCTTTTTGCTGCTAGGTGAAAGTGCTAACCACTACACCACTGTGCTGCCACAAACATGTTATACTTACCTCCTCTGTGTAGTGGTTTTGCACACAGCAGCCCGGATCCTCCTCTTCTCGGGTCCCTCTTTGCTGCTTCTAGCCCCTCCCTCCTTTGAATGCCCCCTCAGCCAGCAGCTTGCTACAGGGGGCACCCAAGCTGAGTCAGAGCTCCGTGTATCCATTCAGATACAGAACCCAGACATGGCCCCGCCCCCTCTCTCCCCTGATTAGCTGACTAACTTTGATTGACAGCCGCGGGAGCCAATAGCGCTGCTGCTCTGTCTCTGACAATCAGGAGGAGTCAACTGGATGGCTGAGGGGATTGTGGGCATCGCTGGAGAGAGAAGGAGCTTAGGTAGGTAATTAGCGGGGGGGGGGGGGGTTGGGCTGGAGAGACTGCTACACACAGAAGGTTTTTTTATCTTAATGGATAGAATGCATTAAGATAGAAAAAAAAACTTCTGCCTTTACAATCCCTTTAAGCACTTCATTACCCACCCATTGTAATATGACGTCCACAAGGTGCCGCCTAGGGACCCGGTGCGCGCGCCCGGTGGCCGCGATGTCCGCCAGTCACCCGCGATGTCCGCCAGGCACCTGCGATGTCCGCCAGGCACCTGCGATTGCCCGGGAAAACAGCAGGACCGTGGAGCTGTGTGTGTAAACACACAGCTCCACGTCCTGTCAGTGGAGAGGAGACCGATGGTGTGCTCCCAGTACGGAGGAACACTGGTTAGAATCACTCACTCAGTTAGAATCACTCACATAGGGAACATATTAACCCCTGCAGCGCCCCCTAGTGTTAACACCTTCCCTGCCAGTCACATTTACACAGTAATCACTGCAATTTTATAGCAACGATCGCTGTGTAAATGTGAATGGTCCCAAAAATGTGTCAAAAGTGTCCGAAGTGTCCGCCGCAATGTCACAGTCACGAAAAAAAAAAAATCGCAGATCACCGCCATTACTAGTAAAAAAAAAAATGCAATAAATCTATCCCCTATTTTGTAAACGCTATAACTTTTGCGCAAACCGATCTATATACGCTTATTGCGATTTTTTTTTACCAAAAATATGTAGAAGAATATGTATCGGCCTAAACTGAGGAAAATTTTTTTTTTTTTTAAAAATGGGATATTTATTATAGCAAAAAGTAAAAAATATTGTGTTTTTTTTTTTAAATTGTCGCTCTTCTTTTGTTTATAGCGCAAAAAATAAAAACCGCAGAGGTGATCAAATACCACCAAAAGAAAGCTCTATTTGTGGAGAAAAAAGATTGTCAATTTTGTTTGGGTACAACATCGCACGACCGCGCAATTGTCAGTTAAAGCGACGCAGTGCCAAATCGCAAAAAGTGCTCTGGTAAGGAAGGGGGTAAAATCGCCCGGTGCTGAAGTGGTTAGGAGAACTCTGTGAACCCTTGTCATGTTGCCTCAGTATGTGAAGCAGCTGTGTTCTCTATGGTGATATCAGTTAACATGGATGTCTGCCCCCTCTGGTGCTGTGACATGCAGCCCCCTGACCCTTACATTCTAACATTCTGCCAGAGGTCATCTATACGTAAAAATAGGCCTCAGATTGAGTAACAGAGAATTAGCTGCAGGGAGCCGACAACGGCACTGACAAGTAGGAGCATGTGTACAGCAAGTGTGCTGGTAGAACCCATAGCTCCCAACTGTCCCTGATTTGGAGGGACTGTCCCTGATTTGGAGCAATGTCCCTCATTCCTCCTCATTTGTCCCTCATTTTGGTCTGATCTATATAGATGTATATAATATGAGAGAAAGCGCGAGGGGGAGGAGAGAGGGGGTGGGAGAGAGAGGGGGAGAAAGAAAGAGGGGGAGAAAGAAAGAGGGGAGAGAGAGGGGGGGGGGGGGGGAGAGAAAGGAAGAGGATAGAGAGGGAGGGAGAGGTGAAGGGAGAGGGAAAGAGGGAGAGAGAAAAGGGAGTCAGGGAATGAGAGAGAGAGAGGGGGAGAGAGAGAAAGAAAAAGGGAGAGGGGAGGGAGGGAGAGGGAGAGAGAGAGAGAGAGAGAGAGAGAGAGAGAGAGAGAGAGAGAGGGAGAGAGAGGGAGAGAGAGAGGGGAGAGAGGGAGAGAGAGAGAGAGAGAGAGAGGAGAGAGAAGAGGGGAGGGGAGAAAGAGAGAGCGAGCACAAGGGGGGGAGAGAGAGGGGTAAAGAGAGAGAGAGAGGAGAGGCAAAGAGGGGAGAGGGAGGGTAGAGAAAGAAAGAAGGTAGAGAGGAAGAGAGAGGGAAAGAGAGAGAGGGTAGAGGGGGAGAGAGAGAGGAGGGGAGGGAGAGAGAGAAGAGTTGAGGGGGGAGAGAGAGAGTGCAAGGAAGAGGAGAGAAAGAGAGACTGAGGGAAAGAGAGAGGGTGGGGGAGAGAGAGAGGAAGGGAGGGGGGAGAGAGGAAAGAGAGAGAGACAGGAGGGAAAGAGAGAGGGAGGGAGAGACAGAGAGAGACAGAGGGAAAGAGAGAGAGTGGGGGAGGGAGTGAGAGCGAGGGGGAGGGAGAGAGAGAGGAGGAGGAAGGGAAAGAGAGAGGACGGTTGAGGAAAAGAGGGAGAGATATAGAAAGAGAGTTAGGTGGGGGGAGAGAGAGAGGTGAGGGGGAGAGAGGTGGGGGAGAGAGAGAGGTGGGGGGGAGAGAGAGGAGGGGGGGGGGGGGAATTGAGATAAGGGGATAGGGGAAGATAAAGAATAAGAACCCCTCTATCAATTTTTTTAACATAAAGGATGTCACAATTAGTAAAGCCGTTCTTTAAAATAAAAAACAGACTCCCCCTCCGCTTAACTAAATTCATCAGACCTGAGATTATACTTTCCTCTTCAATCCAGCAATCTTACCTCCAACATCGTCCCAAACTCTACATACCACGCCTAGGTGTCGTGACCCCACATGGTCCTATAGGTAAAGCCATACTCCAAGGTTTTGCTAGAGGCCACCATGAGCCAAGTTACCCGAAAGAATAAATGGGACCATAACACGCACACGCATTAGGAAGAGGAGTGGGGTTTGAAAAAATATGGTATCCTTGGATAGATAATTTCATGTCCGCTGAATTTGATAAGCAAGTGCTTTTTTTTTTTAGAAGAGGTGGTGGCCCTCGACCGGATCCCGTAGACTTCTTTACCCCTCTCCTTCTTTCTGGTCCCTTCTTCCTCCTTTCCTTTATTCTTTTTCTTTTCTTTCTCTCTACCTATACTCATGTTACTTTATGCAAACTTATATACAAATTGGTTATACTTATACAAAACTTATACAAAACATTAAGACCATATGTAACATTATAATGACCTTCAATATGAAACTTTTCTAGTTGGTTCTACATTATCAGTTATTGCTAGTTTAAAAATGTTTCTTTTACATTATATTGTATCCAACTGTATGTAAACATTTTTTATTGAAATACTTGGGTGAGCATCAACACCTTATTTGTGTATTCTTTATTTTATTTACTTGTCTAATTTCTAAACATGTAATAAAATCTTTTAACAAGGAAGGAGGAGTGGGGTGGATTGTAGAGGACAATAAGTATCTCAGGTGGGTTGTAGAGGACAATAAGTATCTCAGGTGGGTTGTAGAGGTCAATAAGTATCTCAGGTGGATTGTAGAGGACAATAAGTATCTCAGGTGGATTGTAGAGGACAATAAGTATCTCAGGTGGGTTGTAGAGGACAATAAGTATCTCAGGTGGGTTGTAGAGGACAATAAGTATCTCAGGTGGGTTGTAGAGGACAATAAGTATCTCAGGTGGGTTGTAGAGGACAATAAGTATCTCAGGTGGGTTGTAGATGACAATAAGTATCTCAGGTGGATTGTAGAGGACAATAAGTATCTCAGGTGGGTTGCACTCATAGGGTGGTGGTGTGGGGGGGGGGGGCGGGGACTTATTAAAAGACAACTTTACTAAAAAAGTGAAAATGCGTTTTAATTCTCCAGTTAGGCTCAGCTCTGTTAATAGACAAATTCTATTAGGCCTCATGCACACTGCTGCGGTTAAACTCACATTTTTGTGAGTTCAGGTGTTTTTTTTTTTCTGCCCTTGAACTGCCCTAATGTTATCCTATGTACCCATGCACACATGGACGTTTATAGCAGTTTAGTAGCAGGGGAGTTTATAGGATGCTTTCTGAACGCCCTAAAATCGCGTTCAGGAGAGGGAATTTTGACCACAACAAAACACTGTTAAACGCGTGTAAACACTAGTAACGTTTATCACTTTGGTGTTTGTCTATTTCAATGGCCAGAATGAATTAAAATTCTGACCAACTAAATAAATAAACGCCCAAACTCCAAACACTCGAATAAACTGGTTTGAAAAAAATGCAGGTTAGACGAGTTTATAAACGCAGATTTTCTCCTGTCAGGATAAACAGTGTTTACAAGAAACCTCAAACTAGTGTGAATGAGTGCTAAGAGGTAAGCAGACCATAGACATGAGATTACAGATGGTTAATTTGTTGAACCCAAGTCTTGTCTGTGGTGGCAGGCAGTCACCGGCTGGGTGAGGAGGACACATGCGAGAACATTGATTGCACACAAGGGTGGATTGGACGTAGGCCCAATGAAATATATTGGGCTCGTGGCCCTGAGTGGAGATCTTGAGATCAGAGTGGGACCTGCTGTCAGGAGACATGGTGGAAATTGTACAGCTACCTGCTCCCCTTTCAGATCCATGATCACAGCATCTGCCATGGGGACGTCTTCCAGCACCAAATTCCATAGTGGCTCTTGGATGTCTTGAAACCAAAGGCTATCCCTACAAGTAGGGTTGTCACCTTTTCTTTAAGCCAAACCCGAATACTTTAGCAGCGCAGGGTAATATTTTTCCCCCCGTAGTACACACTATAGAATTTTAAAAGACCTGGGACACCTTTGGGTTCCCCAAGGAAAGTAGTAATGTGGTGCGCATAGCGTGTGGTGACAAACAGTGGGTTTGGCCAAAATGCTTTTCCTGGCATCAATGCCCAGCCTCCCAGTAATTCCAAACCTGCCACCCGACAGCCGCCTGCAGCTTCCAGACAGCAACAGATTTGTGTGTGGCTCAGTTACTTGGGGAGCCACAGCTTGGTCTAAATAATTTGTCCAGGTTGCAGGCGAACTGAAACCCGGACACATAATTCAAAACCAAGACTGTCATGGACAGGTGGCAACCCTACCTACAAGCCATGTCCTTTCCGAACACCTAACTTTCATGAAGCCCACCAGTCAATGAAGCACAGTGGCACACTTTCTTAAAGTGGTAGTAAAGCCTTTTTTACACTTGTACCTACAGGTAAGCCTATAATAAGGCTTACCTGTAGGTACAGTGAATAATGCTTGCACATTATGCCGTTGTCTTGCAGGTTTTTTTTTAGGATGTGGTTTACTACTACTTTAAGCCCACAGAAATCTGTCGTTAACATGAATGGGCCTGTATTTTCCCCCCAGGCCAACAGTCATCAGCCTCCCCCCTAGACTGCACAGGTTAGGCAGCTTGTTCCAGTTGCCATTGGTTCCTGTAGTATCGGAGGCACTGCCAAAACCACTGATTGTACCACCCTCCCCCTCCATTTACAAACCTACCAAGTGGCAGAGCTGACCGTGCAAGTTTTAGGCATTCAGAAACCTGGGTGCCTGCATGTCCCTCTACCCTCTGGGCAGCATTAGCGTTGAGGTGTGCTATATAAAAAAAGCACCTAGTCTAAGCCCCCGTACACATGGTCGGAAATTCCGACCACAAAATCCGTCAGAATTTTTCCGACAGATTTTGTCCGACACTGGTGTTGCATACACACGGTCGGACAAAGTTGTCGGAAAATTCAATCATTTGGAATGTGGTGACGTTCGTTGCGTACAACGGAACTACATAGAGGCTAGTAGCCCATAGCTTTGGTCTTGTAATTTGATCTGAGCATGCGTGGCACTTTGTCCGTCGGAATTCTCTACACACGATCGGAAAAAGTCTGATCGGATTTTGTTGTCGGAAAATTTGAGAGCAGGATCTCAAATTTTTTTCGGCGGAAAAAGTCAGATGGAGCCCACACACGGCGGGATTTTCCGACAACATGGTCCGATCGGACATTTTACGGGGCATAACTCCTAAAGCTGGCCTTACACTAGTAGAATTTCAAATGAACATTTGTATGAACATTTGCATGGCAATTCTCAGTACATTCATAATTTGATAAGCCCTCGTTCACATTGACTTAAATAAAGAACTGTGAAGCAAAATAAGGGTCAGTGCCCATCAATACAGCCTAATCAGTGCCCATCTGCAGCCTCACAAGTGCCATGAATGCAGCCTCACCATTGACATGAATGCAGCCTCACCTTTGACATAAATGCAGCCTCACCATTGACATAAATGCAGCCTCACCATTGACATAAATGCAGCCTCACCATTGACATAAATGCAGCCTCACCTTTGACATAAACGCAGCCTCACCATTGACATAAATGCACCATTGACATAAACGCAGCTTCACCATTGACATGAACGCAGCCTCACCATTGACATGAACGCAGCCTCACCATTGACATGAACGCAGCCTCTCCATTGACATAAATGCAACCTCACCATTGACATAAATGCAACCTCACCATTGACATAAATGCAGCCTCACCATTGACATAAATGCAGCCTCACCATTGACATAAATGCAGTCTCACCATTGACACAAATGCACCATTGACATGAACGTAGCCTCACCATTGCCATGAATGCAGCCTCACCATTGCCATGAATGCAGCCTCACCATTGCCATCAGTGAAGCCTGATCCATGCCCATCTGCAGCCTCGGAGGGGACAGGGAGGGGGATGGGACGAGCACCGACAGATTACATACATGAGAATCTCCTGTTTACTCTTACTTTAATGCCGCGTACACATGACCGGACTTTCCGGCAAACTAGGTCCGACGGTATTAGTCCGTCGGACAATCCGATCGTGTGTGGGCTAATCGTTTTTTGTTTAAAAAAAAATCAGACGGCCCTAGAAATAGAACATGTTTCAAATCTATCCGCCGGACTCAATCCCTATCGGGAAAACCGTTCGTCTGTATGCTGGTCCAACGGACCAAATACGTCGCAAGGGAAGCTATTGGCTACTGAACCTCCTTTTTTAGTCCCGTTTTTGTCATCATGTTCAAAACGAACTGACTTTCGTGCAAAACGAACTGACTTTCGAATGGACTTAGTCCGTTCGTGTGTGGCCAAGTCCGTTCGTTCGGAAAGTCCGTCGGAACTCCGCTGAAAGTCCGTCAGGAAGACCGTTGGACCTAGTTTTCCGGAAAGTCTGGTCGTGTGTACGCGGCATTACTCTGGTATCGGTGCAACCCTACCTAGTACCAGGCCTTTTTTCTCAGAGAATAGGCGCAGGAACTCCCCCTTTCTGAGTCATCCCCTTTCTCCGCCCAAACTCACCTATGATCACCGTTTCTTGGTTCCACCCCCTTACCCACCTTCCATTACTGCCCTTTCAGAGAATACAGAGCCAAGTATAATTTTGCGGTGATAAGTAATTTGTATGGAATTTGCTAATGATACCAAGAAAAGCTGTAAACAAGATCCCCTGTAGCCAGTAACAATAGATCCCCCAACAGCAATGAACCACCCAAAAAAATACCACCCAACAATAGACCCCAGTAGCAACAACAGATCTTCCCACAGCCAGCATCAATAGGCTCTCCAGCTGCCAGCAACAATAGACCCCTCCCTCAAAAGTAGATCTCTCCTAGCAATAACTGAACCCCCCCCCCCCGCAATACGAGTCCCACCCCCAGCAACAATAGACCCTGCAGCATACCCCAGCACCCCTAACCATTACATAGAGTCAGTGCTGGAGGTGCCAGAACTGTGTACCCCCCGCTAAAAAAAAGTCCTGCCTAGTACAATACACTAGCACAAACCTATTGATCCTTAAAGAAACCCCTAACAGTAAACTAACCCCCGACTCCAGCATACTCATACCTCCCAACTTTTTGAGATGGGAATTAGGGACACCTATCAGCAAAAGTATGCAGGCATAGGACACACCCCTGGCCACGCCCCCTTAAAGGAGAATTGTACAAAAAAAACAAGATTGGTTAAACCCACAAGTGCTTTTTTTTTACCACTAATATTCCTTTATATTGGCTTTTGGAATTAACAAATGCAGCAATTTAGAAATCAGATGAAAGGTTTAGCGCTGGGAAATACTTTTTGATAGATAAAAAGTGCATTTTATATACATCTATATAGATCAGACCAAAATGAGGGACAAATGAGGAGGAATGAGGGACAGAGGGACATTGCTCCAAATCAGGGACAGTCCCTCGAAATCAGGGACGGTTGGGAGCTATGACCACTCACCTTATCCCCCTCTGGGAGAGCCGGCGATGAGGCCTGCCTGTAGGATCTGAGGACAAGGGATCCTCACTACTTCCACAGCAGATGGTGAAGCAGATGGTGTATGCTGATGCAGCTCAGCCAGCAGGAGACACACGGCAGTGAAGCATGTAAATGACCTTTTCTGATCCTCGGAAAGGGATTGTCATTACACAGAGATTCTGTTAGAAATCTCTTGGTAAACCTATAAGTGACTGTACCTCTATTCAAAAGGAGGAAAAAAAAAAAGCTTTCAACATGCATGGAATGCTTATTATATTATATATAATATATTATATATATATATTAGCAGCGCACAGCATATTTTTAATAACAAGAGTCCCCCTTTACATCAGAGTCCACAGAGTTCCCCTTTTACATCTGAACTCGCAGAGTTCCCTTTCACTGTAAGGAGGGACTCTGCAGACTCTGATGTAAGGGAGAACTCTGGGGCCTCTAACATAAGGGATGCTGTGGGAATCCTGATTTAAGAGGGAACACTGAGAACTCTGATGTAAGGAGAGGACTTTGATGTAAGGGAGACTCTAAGGGATGCTGTGGGAACCCTGATTTAAGGGGGAACACTGAGCACTCTGATGTGCGGAGAGGACTCTGATGTAAGGGAGACTCTAAGGAATGCTGTGGGAACCCTGATTTAAGAGGGAACACTGAGAACTCTGATGTATGGAGAGGACTCTGATGTAAGGGAGACTCTAAGGGATGCTCTGGGAACCCTGATTTAAGGGGGAACATTGAGCACTTTGATATACGGAGAGGACTCTGATGTAAGGGGCAACACTGTGGCCTCAGGTGTAAAGGGGAACTCTGATGTAAGGGGTGCTCTGAGAACCCTGATTTGCCTTAGTGTACACACTCAGAGGCAGGAGAGAGAAGGGGGGAGACTTCAGTCACAGACAGGGATGGATGGTGAGCTCACTCACCCCTTGGCAGTCAGCACTTCTCATCCAGATGTATATGAGGCTGCTAGACTTCATATTTTCAGCCCCAACTTTCCTTTTCTGAGGCACAATGCCGGGGATTGGCGTGTGGGCAGACACAGAGGGGTAGGGGGGAGGAAGAGGAGCAGATGGAGCCCTCTCTCCTCTCCCATCTGTGTGTTTGGGGGGGGGGGGATTGTTAGAGCTGGCTTTGGGCAGCATGAAAGAGTGTAACAGACACTCTCAGCTTAGACAACGGCAGCCAGAAACCCTTCTGGGAAGCCATAGTCCAGTCTGAATAATGTGTCCGGGTTTCAGGCGGTCTGAAACCCGGACGCATGATTCCAAACCCAAACTGTCCCGGTCAATCCAAGTGGCAACCTTACTCCTAACCCCTTGAAACCCGCCCTAGTGCGCACACAAATGTGTGCATTCCAGAGAAGCCTCATTCACTGAAATGGGTCGTGTTTGCCAAAAACGACGACTATAACTTATGAGTACACCCCACGCCACTGCCTCTGCAGCCACAGGGGGTAGTGGTTGGAAGGTGGTAAAAGCACAGCTCAACAGTGGAATTTTACCACCCTTCAATCACATGCATGCACAAGCCCTGCGGTTGGGGGGGGGGGGGGGGGGGGGGGCAGCAAAAATGCACGGTTGAGCTGTATTTTTTCTGCACCACCACCACCCCCCCCCAAAGTAGAACTAAGTAAAGTAGAACGATTCTCTTTCCATTTTTGAAAAATGAAGGGAGGGTTACAACCCCTGTCAGACTTATTTTCACCATCTGTGTCCCATTGCAGAGATTTCCCCTTACTTCCTGTCCCACATCCAAACAGGAAGTGAGATTAAATCCCTGCAAATTAAGGGGATTCCTTTTCACCAGGACTAGTGTCCCTATTGGAAGATTTCCTCTTCATTACTTTTTCCTAGTGGTTAGGAACAGCGATCTGTTTCCTCCTCCGTTCACTACACTGCCCCCACAGTTAGAAACACCTCCCTAGGGAACATATTTAACCCCTTGATCGCCCCCTAGTGTTAACCTCTTCCCTGCCAGTGACATTTATACAGTAATCAGTTCATTTTTATAGCACTGATTGCCAATTGTCCCAAAAATGTGTCAAAATTGTTCCGATGTGCCCGCCATAATATCGCAGTCAGGATAAAAATTGCAGATCGCCGCCATTACTAGTAAAAGAAAAATAATAATAAAAATGCCATAAATCTATCCCCTATTTTGTAGACGCTATAACTTTTGTGCAAACCAATCAATATTGGTTTGCACAAAATTATTGCGATTTTTTTTACCAAATATATGTAGAAGAATACGTATCGGCCTAAACCGAGGAAAAAATAGATTATTTTTAAAAATGTGGGATATTTATTATAGCAAAAAGTACAAAATATTGTGTTTTTTTCAAAATTTACGCTCTTTTTTTGTTTATAGCGCAAAAAATAAAAAACGCAGAGGTGATCAAATACCACCAAAAGAAAGCTCTATTTGTGGGAAAAAAGGACGTCAATTCGACACAGTGCCGAATCGCAAAAAATGGCCTGGTCATTGAGCAGCCAAATCTTCCGGGGCGGAAGTGGTTAAACTGCGTAAAGGGGTCTTTACTGTAAGAGCGGTGAGGATGTGGAATTCTCTTCCACAAGCAGTGGTATCAGTGGGGAGCATCGATAATTGCAAAAAACTATTAGATGAGCACTTTAACAACCACAACATACAGGGGTTTACAATGTACTATTAACCACTTCAGCCCCGGACCAATTTACAGCCAAAGGACCAGGCCCCTTTTTGCGATTCGGCACTGCGTCGCTTTAACTGACAATTGCGCAGTTGTGCGACGTGGCTCCCAAACAAAATTGGCGTCCTTTTTTCCCCACAAATAGAGCTTTCTTTTGGTGGTATTTGATCGCCCCTGAGGTTTTTATTTTTTGCGCTATAAACAAAAATAGAGCGACAATTTTGAAAAAAAGTCAATATTTTTTACTTTTTGCTATAATAAATATCCCCCAAAAATATATAAAAAAAACGTTTTTTTCCTCAGTTTAGGCCGATACGTATTCTTCTACATATTTTTGGTACAAAAAAAAATCGCAATTAGCGATTATTGATTGGTTTGCGCAAAAGTTATAGCGTCTACAAAATAGGGGATAGTTTTATAGCATTTTTATTAATATTTTTTTTTTTACTAGTAATGGCGGCGATCAGCGATTTTTATTGTGACTGCGACATTATGGCGGACACATCGGACATTGACACATTTTTGGGAACCATTGTCATTTATACAGAAATCAGTGCTATTTAAATGCACTGATTCCTATGTAAAGGACAGTGGCAGTGAAGGAGTTAACCACTAGGGGGCGGGGAGGAGTTAGTGTGAGGTGTTGTGTGTTTTTTTACATTAAGGTGGCGGGGCTGACGTCTGTTGTCATTGATCGGCTTTCCCGATGACAGGGAACAGCCGATCAGTGACAGGCAGAGTAGGAAGCGCGGGGAGAGGTTTGTTTACACAGACCTCTCCCCGTTCTTCAGCTCTGTGACCCGATCGCGGGACACCATCGGCGATGGGGTCCACTGGTCCCGCGGCCACGGAGCTCCCGACCGGGTTGCGAGTGTGCCGTCGGAGGCGCGTGCGCGACCCCACGGCTAGGCAATTAAAGGGCACGTATATATACGCGCTTTTGCCTAGCCGTGCCATTCTGTAGACGTATATCTACAGGAGGCGGTCGGGAAGCGGTTAATATAACACACACATAGGTTGAACTGGATGGACTTGTGTCTTTTCAACCTCACCTACTATGTAACTATGTAAGTAAAAAAGTAGCCCCACTAACTCACTGATCCAGCACTGTGGCATCGATCCCCTTCCAGGATGAATGACGCCCATATCTTTTATGTTAAGTGCATTAAGCGAATGAATGTGGATGTGTAACACTTCCGGGTATTTATTCCCTCTCACAAAAATCACAATATGTCCCCTAACAATGCTGCCATCTGCTTTCCTAACCAGGAAGACAGCTCCATCTTTGTTCAGGCATCATCCAAGATCAGCACAGAGAAGTTCTTTCTTCTCTGCTGCCAACTTCTGAGACAACATGGGGGTGGAGACGAGTGAGGGGGCCGCAGTTGCAGGAGAGGTGCAAGGGTCACATGAAATGGCCTGGGGGGGGGGGCAGATTCAGCCCCTGGGCCTTGTGTTTAACCACTTCCGCCCCAGAAGAATTTACCCCCTTCCTGACCAGAGCACTTTTTGCGATTCGCCACTGAATGAATGAATGAATGACTTGTATAGCGCAACCTATGCGAACCCAATCGCCTCAGGGCGCTTTTTGCCACTGGTGTCCATCTGTGGTATAGTGCGGTCCTTGCCCTGTGGGGCCACTGCGTCGCTTTAACTGACAATTGCGCGGTCGTACGACGTGGCTCCCAAACAAAATTGACGTCCTTTTTTTTCCCCCCACAAAAAGAGCTTTCTTTTGGTGGTATTTGATCGCCCCTGCGGTTTTTATTTTTTGCGCTATAAACCAAAAAAAGAGCAACAATTTTGAAAAAAACGCATTATTTTTTACTTTTTGCTATAATAAATATCCCCAAAAATGTATAAAAAAAATTATTTTTCCCTCAGTTTAGGCCGATACGTATTCCTCTACATATTTTTGTTAAAAAAAAAAAAAAGCAATAAGCGATTATTGATTGGTTTGCACAAAAGTTATAGCGTTTACAAAATAGGGGATGGTTTTATTGCATTTTTATGAATAATTTAAATTATTTTTTTAATCAATTAATTATTTAATTAATCAACGATTTTTATCGGGACTGCGACATTATGGCGGACACATCAGACATTTTTGACACATTTTTGGGACCATTGTCATTTATACAGCAATCAGTGCTATACAAATGCTCTGATTCCTGTGTAAATGGCACTGGCAGTGAAGGGGTAAACCACTAGGTGGCAGTGTAGGGGTTAAGTGTGTCCTAGGGGCGTATTTCTAACTGTGGGGGGGCGTGGCTGTGTGTGACATGTCACTGATCTCTGCTCCGATCATAGCAGAGATCAGTGACAATGTCACTAGGCAGAACGGGGAGATGCTTGTTTACATTAGCATCTACCCGTTCTTCCTCCCACGCGAGGCGATCGCGCAGACTCGGCCATCAAGTCTGCGGGACCCGACTCACGAAGCTTGCCGCGGGCACCCGCCCCCACCGGTCGCCTCTTAAAGGGTTTTCTGCCTGTACGTGCCCTTCTGCCGCAGTATATCTGCGTGACGCGGTTGGGAAGCGGTTAATACATGTGCTGTGAGCTATATCTTCCAGCAGCTTCTTACGTTTCTTGAAGACTCAGATGTTGGGATCTTCTTCTTATGCCGCGTACACACGAGCGGATTTTCCGTCAGAAAAATCTTGTATGGTTTTTCCGATGGAATTCCAATCAAGCTTGTCTTGCCTACACACGGTCACACAAAAGTTTCTCTAAACTTTCAACCGTCAAGAACGCGGTGAAGTACAACACTACGACGAGCCGAGAAAATGAAGTTCAATGCTTCTGAGCATGCGTCGAATTGTTTCCGAGCACGCGTAGGGGCACTGTACTTGCCACCAGTGATGTAAGTAACTGAATTAAAATAAACGGAGTTACTTAACGCAGTTACTTTAGAGGGTAACGAGTAATCTAACTGATTACTTTTCCCCTCTTGGTAACGCAGTTCATTACTTGGGTGGCGTTACTGCAATAACATCTACTGCCACTAGATGTCAGTAGTGTAATTCCGGTGTCCTGTCGAAAAAGTTCCCCCGCTGGATAAGGACCCCCTGTATTGCGCAGGCGCAGCGCTTGCGCAGTACGAAGGACTACGGAGCTTCCGAAAATTGCCGAACCTAAACAGCTCTGAGTGAACTCTACACCGCACAGGCGCAGTTAACATGTAATTGTACGAGGCGATGCCGCACGCTCCCGATGCTCGTGCTACTCTGCAAGGGGCGTCTATCGTGTAACTAAGGGGCGGGTCTAGTATTACTGTAACCAAGGGGCGCATTTATTATTATTGTTATATATCAAGCTCTGCCCATTAATTTAACATTCGCCCTCTTCTGTAGCCATCCGCCCCTTACACAATATAATAATAATAGACCCGCCCCTTGCTTACACGCTATAACAGATCTGCCCCTTGGTTAGAGTAATAATAGAGCAGCCCCTTGGTTACACGATATATAACAATAATAATAAATGCGCCCCTTGGTTACAGTAATACTAGACCCGCCCCTTAGTTACACGTATAGAATATAAAAAAAAAAGGCAGTTACTTTGCTGCGTAACTAATTACTTTTCCAATGTAGTAACTGAGTTACTAACGCAATTACTTTTTGGGAGAAGTAATTTGTAACTTAACTAATTACTTTTTTAAAGTAAGATGACCAACACTGCTTGCCACTGACACAAATGATGGGGCACTGTACCTGGCACTGACACAAACTCATTTTGCGCGTCGGAATTGGTACAGATGATCGGAATTTGCGATCAAAACTTTTTCCGACCGAAAAGCTTTTGCCGGCTGGAATTCCGCCAGCAAAAGTCCGATGGAGCATACACACGGTCGCATTTTCCGACCAAAAAGTTCTCATCGGAACTTTTGCTGGCGGAATTTCCGATCGTGTGTACGCGCCATTAGAGTTTCCAGCTCTGCTTCTGTTTTGCTGAGTCTCACTTCTCCTGCTGTACCCCGATGTACCTTATATATATATATATATATGTCCTTATACAAAATATAGCTGGGTGACTGGATTCTACAATTCTCCTTGCTGCAATCAGACACAGAATGTGCGTTGCACAAATAGGCATGCATTTCTAACGTCGATCACCTTTAGGCTCCATTCACACTAGCGCGTTTTTTGATGCATTTTGCAGACATGCAGGGAAATTTTTTAACATGGGTTCCTATGGGACATGTTCACATCAATGCATTTTTGTGCCTCTGCATTTTCGGAAAGGGTCGGGGACTTTTTTTCATGCAAAATGCAGCGTTTTGCATGTAATAGAAGTCAATGGATCCGCATCCAAAACGCAAGTGCCACATTTTTACCACGTTTTTGCCACGATTTTGCGGCGATTTGCGTTTTGCCTTTTTTACTGTATATAGCTGGTTGCTAAGCAAGAAAAAAAAAGCGCAAAACGCGGCAAAATCACGGTAAAAACGTGCGTCCAAAAACGCGGCAAGCACCACAAAAAGCACTGCAAAAACGCTCAAAAGCAAAATGCACAGATGTGAATCGAGCCTACACACGGTCGGAATTTCCGATGGAAACAGTCCGATGGGAGCTTTTCATCGGATTTTCCGACCGTGTGTATGCCCATTGGTCTTTTTCTGTCGGAATTTCCGACGGACTTTGAATTGAGAACCTGTTCTCAATTTTTCCAACGGAAAACCTTTCTATTGGATTTTCCGATCGTGTGTGTGCAATTCCGACACGGAAAATTCCGACGCATGCTCGGAAACAATTCGACGCATTCTCGGAAGCATTAAACTTCCCTTTTATAGTGCTGTCAAACGTGTTTTATGCCGCGGTGTTGCAGACCGTCGGAATTTGGTGTGATTGTGTGTAGGCAAGACAGCTTGAGCGGAATTCCAAACCATAAGAGCTTTTTCCGACGAGAATTCCGATCGTGTGTACGCGGCATTAGACTGTACGCTCTTGTGGCCAGGGCTATAGTTTGTTTCACTAGTAATATTTGTATTCTGGTTTAGTCATTTCCCCAAATTCTTATATATTTGTACAGCCCCCTCATTTCCTGTGGCTCTGCGCAAAGTGATAAAGGCCCGGATGAGTAAAAAATGATCTTTAGATAAACAAATACTCAAAAGAAACAATTCCAAGAGAAACAAAACAGAAGAGCGAGTCAGACTCATACTAGATCTAGTAAGATATAGCAGAATATGCTGTAAAAATAACAAGTATTATTATTAAAATAACAAATTTACCTTTCTTTGACTACATGCCCATGGACATATGAATTTATTCTCTGAATATGCTGCCAGAAGTTGGCAGATAAAACGTCTCCAATGTCACCTATGTACCAGGGGCGGACTGACAACTCATGGGGCCCCCCGGGCAATAGGAGATTATGGGGCCCCCAGGCAATCAGAGATTATGGGGCCACAAAGTATACACACACACAGTAAACAATCACACAGTACACACACACAGTATACAATCACACAGTATACACAGACATGTTTCTATTGGCTGAGAAGGTACCGGAGAGGTGGGGCAGCTATAATTTCGGGATTTTTAGACCAAAAGGATGTCGGTAAGGGACATTTCAGAGACAGATGTAAAAAAAAAAACACAGATTTTTACATACTGTCCCTGGTTTTACTGAGACTGGCAACCCTGATGGGGCCCCCTAGTGGTCCGGGCCCTCGGGCAGTGCCTGAGTGGCCGAATGGTCAGTCCGCCCCTGGTATGTACTCATGTACTCGTATGTTAATACATGCTTATGGCGTTTAGAAGTGCATGAACGAAAACTTAAAAGGGATGGTTGACACTCAGGATGACATCCAAAAAATAGTAGTCCTTTATTGGAAAGACATGTAAAATGCTGTAAAAAAACAGCCTACGCGTTTTGGACGTTAGTCCATAGTCATATCTTTTTTTTTTTTATGCCTCTGAATGAAGCTCTAAAATACACCTGTAAATGACACAATGTGCATATGCACATAAAAAAATAAACGAGAGTTGCTTTCAGAGGCGTAAAAAAAAACAAAAAAAACATTAGATGCCTTTAAAAGTGGCATTTTTTTCTGCCCTTGTGCATGGGGCCTTATACTTGGCTGTATACATACTGCATACCAGTGGTGGGCCCACAGGCTGGATGCCACCCTTTGCTAGCCTTTATCCGGCCCTTGGGGCTTTATTCTTCCCACTGGCACTAATGATGGGGCACTATTCCTGCCACCAATACCAAAGATGGGGCATAATTCCTTCCACTAACACCAACAATGGGGCACTATTCCTCCAACTGACACGAACAATGGGGCACTATTCCTCCCACTGACACCAACGATGGGGCACTATTCCTCCCACCGACACTAATGATGGGGCACTATTCCCCCCACTGACACCAACGATGGGACACTATTCCTCCCACTGAACCAACGATGGGGCACTATTCCTCCCACTGGCACCAACAATGTGGCACTATTGCTGCCAATGACACCAAGAACGGGGAACTATTCCAGCCACTGAAACCAACAATGGTACGCTATTCCTGCAACTTATAAGAATGATGGGGCACTATTACTGCTGCTGGTACCTAAGATGGGGCATTATTCCTCCCACTGACACCAACGATGGGGCACTATTCCTGCCACAGACAGCAACGATGGGGCATTATTCCTGCCACTGACACCAACAATGGGGCACTGTACCTGCCACTGACACCAACAATGGGGCACTGTACCTGCCACTGACACAAATGATGGGGCACTGTACCAGCCACTAATACAAACGATGGGGCACTATTCCTCCCACTGACACCAATGATGGGGCACTATTCCTCCCACTGACATCAAGATGGGGCACTATTCCTCCCACTGGCACCAATGATGGGGCACTATTCCTCCCACTGACACCAATGACGGGGCACTATTCCTCCCACTGACACCAACAATGGGGCACTATTCCTCCCACTGACACCAATGATGGGGCACTATTCCTCCCACTGACACCAACGATGGGGCACTATTTCTGCCACTGACATCAAAATGGGGCACTGTTCCTGCCACCGATACCAACGATGGGGCATTATTCCTCCCACTGACACAAACAATGGGGCACTGTACCTGCCACTGACACAAACGATGGGGCACAATTTTAGCCACTGATAACAAGGATGGGGCACTATTCCTCCCACTGACACCAATGATGGGGCACTACTCCTCCCACTGACATCAGCGATGGGGCACTGTACCTGCCACTGACACCAATCATGGGACACTATTCCAGGCACTAATACCAACGATGGGGCACTATTCCTCCCACTGACACGAAGGATGGGGCACTATTTCTGCCACCGATACCAACGATGGGGCATTATTACTGACACCAACGATGGAGCACTGTACCTGCCACTGACACAAACAATGGGGCACTATTCCAGCCACTGATACGGATGATGGGGCATTATTACTGCCACTGACACCAACAATGGAGCACGGTACCTGCCACTGACACAAACGATGGGGCACTATTCCAGCCACTGATACCAATGATGGGGCACTATTCCTCCTACTGACACGAAGGATGGGGCACTATTCCTGCCACTGACACAAAGGATGGGGCACTATTCCTGCCACTGACACCAATGAAGGGGCACTGTACCTGCCACTGATACCAAAGATGGGGCACTATTCCACCCCCTGATACCAATTATGGGCCACAATTCAATTTATTTGACCACCAAGGTCTTGTTTATTCCCAATAAATGTGGGGAATTTTCTACCCCCACTGGCCACAATCCAGACCCCTTAAATTATAAAGGACAGTAAACACACCATTTGAGTAGTAAGTTTGGAGACCCCTGCTGTGTATGAAATCTCAAGTGAGACTTGAAGTGGCCATTTAAATAGATCCCTAATTCTCAGCTTGTGGCCCTTTGGTACTGTGCAGGTCCAAGGCCCTAACAGCCAGTAATGACAGCACTCATTTGTGAAGGGGCTGTAATATCATTGATCTCTAGCAGTCTCATGTAACATTCTCATTCTCCCAGTCTCTAAATGTCTCTTGCTACATATTAGTCTCCAGCCACCCCTGTAACACGTCCTCAGTCTCTGTCTATTTTTGCTGTATGTCAGTAGTCTCTGACAATGTTCTACAGCACTGCATTTACTAAATACTATGTGTGGTCCCCTGGGACCACAGTTGAGGCCCTTCTTTAATATTGATTGGGCCCTGGGCAAACATTTTATTGGGGGCCCCCTTACATTACATGAGACATACAAAAAAAAATAGCAGGTCGGCTCAAAATCTGTTTACTGCAGCAGATCATGCAGAGAGTGAAATTGGTTGCCAGAGATTACAGCCTATCCTTACTGCTCACTGATTGGTTGCAAGAGATTACAGCAGATCCCTACTGTTCGGTGATTGGGTGCCACAGTTCACTGCACACATTACCGCTCACTGATTGGGTTGCTAGAGGTTACTGCACACCATTACCGGTCACTGATTGGGTTTGCTAGAGGTTACTGCACAGTGCACACCCTTACCGCTCACTGATTGGGTTGCTAGAGGTTACTGCACACCATTAGCGCTCACTGATTGGGTTGCTAGAGGGTACTGCACACCATCACTGCTCATTGATTGGGTTGCTAGAGATTACTGCACACCATTGCTGCTCACTGATTGGGTTGCTAGAGGTTACTGCACACCATTACTGCTCATTGGGTTGATATAGGTTATTGCACACCATTACCGCTCACTGATTGGGTTGCTAGAGGTTACTGCACACCATTACTGCTCATTGGGTTGATAGAGGTTATTGCACACCATTACCGCTCACTGATTTGGTTGCTAGAGGTTACTGCACACCATTACTGCTCACTGATTGGGTTGCTACAAGTTACTGCACACCATCACCGCTCACTGATTGGGTTGCAAGAAGTTACTGCATACCATCACTACTCACCCATTGGTTGCTAGAAGTTACTGCACACTGATTCCTGTAACTCATTTACAGTGTCCCCCTCTTTAAGCTGCGCACCGGTCCAGCCGCTGCTTTATCAATCCACCCCCTCTGCTGCTGACAGAAGGGTAAAGGAGAACAATCACAGCCCGCTCTGTGTCTTTCATCTTAGCCCTGCTGACTGGAGAAATTGGAATGGGCGGGGCGAGCGGGGGGAACACTGACCGTAACCGGAGAACGGGCGGGGCGAGCGGGGGGAACACTGACCGTAACCGGAGAACGGGCGGGGCGAGCGGGGGGAACACTGACCGTAACCGGAGAACGGACGGGGCGAGTGGGGGGGGGACACTGCCCGTGACCGGGGAAGGGGCGGGGTGAGCGGGTGAACACTGAGCCGCTCTGCCTCACTTCCTGTAACATCCGCTGGTGACTGACATAGGGAGAAGCAGGATGAGCGAGCTCCTGCACATACAGCCCACAGCTTGCCTCTCCCCTGTCACACTCAATCGGCCAGAAGAGCAAGTGGGGAATCAGCTGCACCCGCTACACGGGACGAATATAGGCTCAAGGAGCAGTTGCTTTTGGGGCCCCCTAACAATGATTGGGCCCTGGGCAACTGCCCCTTTTGCTCCACGTTAAAGACAGCCATGCCCCCTTTATTTAGTAAATTTCCACCCCTGCATTAGCTGATAATGCAATCTAATGTTTTTAGGGCTCCATCAACTGTTGAAGTTGGGCTGGGGAGAAGTAATCAGACAGGCAGGAAATCCTTGTCTCTGATGGCAGACTGTGTGTGCATGGGCACATAGGATAACATGCTGGGGATTTTACTGGCTGCAGAAAAAAACAACTGAAGACAAAAACAGCAGCTGTAAAAACATGTGCGTGAGGCCTAAGTCAACTGAGCCAGGTGGAAGATGATTGGCTGAACAGTGACTGCATTCTTTCAGCTACCGTGTTTCCCCCGAAAATAAGACCTTAATAAGGTCTTATATTCATTTCGGCTACAAAAAACACACTAGGGCTTATTTTCAGGGGGATGTCTTATCTATGTCCTCTGCCTTCTCTCTCCCCCTGGCAGTTCAGGAGTCATCACTATGACAAATTTAATCACAAACAAAAAGCCTTAAAGTCATAGTAAAAATATGTAATCCATTTTGTAAAAAGATTATATAATGTTCAATGAGTCTCCTTTTGTACCTTTATAAAAAGATTATATAATGTCCAGTCATAATCCTTGTAACTTTGTCGAAAAATATCTTTCTTACAGCGCCGCTGGGCGCTCACATGATCTGACCGGAGCTCTTCTTTCCCGCTCCGAGCACTGCCTAGAGAAGGGCCGAGATCCCCGCTGACGTCAGCCCCGCTCTGAGCTCTGCAGAGGGAGGGGACACTGACGTCAGCCAGGAGGAGGGAAGAAGATCTCCAACGGGTCATGTGAGGACCCAGCAGCGCTGTAAATAAGGTATTTGACAATAAAGTTACAAAAGGAGACACACTGGACATTATATAATCTTTACAGATTATATATGTGTACAAGGACTTTACTAGGGCTTATTTTCGGGGTAGGGCTTATATTGCAGCCCTCCCCAAAAATCAGCCTAGTTCCTATTTTCAGGGTACGGCTCGTTTTCGGGGGGAAACACGGTACGAATTTCTTTCTTGACTGAATTGAGAAATCAACTTTTGTCGATCAGGGTGTAGCCAACAGGGCAACCTACGGAGCGAATCTCGGCCAGTTTAGCAGAAATCAGCCAAAAGTCTTTGCATGTATGATCAGCTTTAGGCAAGCCATAGACAATTCGATTTTCTATCCTGCAACTACGGGTTGCATTAAAATAAAATTGCTCAATTTCCCCATCAACACAGTCAGTGGGAATCCCTTCCGCAGCACTATTGTGTTCTGCTGGTGGAAGGGGTGGGGGGCGGCGGCACAATGAGCCTTCCTTGCCAGCAGCACACAACGATTACTGTGTAATGGATCCACTTCAGTACAACCAGCCAGCCCATACGTGGTTCGGATCTCCTCTGGTCAATGCTGAGCCGGCCGAGACGCGATTCATCTATGGCTGGCTTTCGTTTTGATCTTTCAGATCACTAACATGTACAACTTTGTAGCTTTAATCTGATTGGATATAAATTGCATTGTTTAGGGAGGCCCTTATAATACATTAGCCATTCTCAAGTATGGTTCCTTGGAACCCTAGGGTCCCTACAGAGGCTACTAATGCCCCGTACACACGGTCGGAAAATCCGACCACAAAATCCATCGGATTTTTTCCGACGGATTTTGTCCGACACTTGTGTTGCATACACACGGTCGGACAAAGTTGTCGGAAAATCCGATCATTCTGAACATGTTGACGTTTGTTGCCTACGACGGGACTACGTAGAGGCTAGTAGCCAATAGCTTTGGTCTTGTAATGTGATCTGAGCATGCGTAGCACTTTGTCCGTCGGAATTCGCTACACACGATCGGAAAAAGTCCAATAGGACTTTGTTGTCGGAAAATTTGAGAGCAGGAGATAAAACTTTGTCCGTCGGAAAATCTAACGGAAAAAGTCAGATGGAGCCCACACACGGTCGGATTTTCCGACAACATTGTCCGATAGGACATTTTCCTTCGGAAAATCCGACCGTGTGTATGGGGCATAAGGGTTCATTGAGCTGTGGCTAATAGACATCTCATCTGATGGCGCCTGCATAAAGCTGTAATATGTTCGCTATTGTTTGTTGGTCTTATGGCAGCACCATCTTGAATTTAAACGCATTGGTGAGTGCTTCCCAAATATGTTTTTGTATGTTGTAATAAACCCTGACCAGGTTTTTTTTGGGTTAGAGCACCCCTCCCCCTCTTCATTACCTCTTATTTAGTGGCCACCAGTGTATAGGAGGAATCCCTTCAGTTCTCCCACATAGAGCAGTTTGGCTCCCATGGTTGAGACGCAGGATCTTTCATTCTATTACTAGGGTAGGACCCACTAATTCGGGGTACTTTGTCGCAGTAGGTGGGCTTAGCACTATATAACCATATAGTGTGACCAAACCCCCGTATTTTTTTTAATATGTTCAGGTGTTTTTAACTAGCCCTGCAGGAAATATCATTCTTGAATGTGTTGCGCTGTAATATGTTCGCTATTGCGTAAAGCTGGGTCCATCGCCACTCTCAAAAGGTTGAGAAAAGCTGCCGGGGAATCAACTCACCAATATCTACCAGCCTTATCACAATAATTGCTGTACTACTAGTCTCACATACATTACGTTACGTAAATTGTCCTATGGTCGGTTTGTGTTTGGTTATCTGTGTGTCTAATAATACATGCACTACATTGTCCTCTACTACTCACCGCGTCTGATCTTTAACCCGTCTCGGGGAGGGAGACCTTTTTCTTCGTACCTTTCGACAAATACGTACTTGAATCTTTCGGGTGTCGTTGACCCTTCTCACCTTCAGAGCATTTTTGTTCCTTCTTTTCCTGAACTTTTTGCCTTTTCCTCAGTCTTCTTCTTTCGGTTTCATCTACAATCGCTTAGTTCCTTAATTTGGTAGATCCGTCTCTCCTAAAAGTTATCGCTCGGTGCCTTCGTCTTGAAGTCTTTGCAGTCCTCAGGCTCTTTCATTCCACTTTGGTTAGATATCGGATTTGGTTGAAAAATAGACACGTGTCCGTTACCTTCAGCCTATGTCTCTACCCACACGACTTGAGATTCCCAGAAACGTTGTTATCCTAGTTTTTTCATTGAACTTTCGTTTCCCTCTCTGCTTCCTTTCCTCCAGGTAGGAGGTAGCAGGAAAAGGTGGTTTCTGAGCTGATAGGTGCGGCCTGCCTTCCTCTGTGTGTCTCCCTCCCCTCCTTCCTGGGCTCTGCCTGCCTCATAGCCGGAATTCCAAAAAGGGTGCAGCTGCTACGGAGAGCCATTTGGGACAACCTCCCCTTCTCTAGACAATGGGGTTTTGTGTCTCTCCACCCTTTACTGACCATTCCAGTTTTACAGCTCTGCCATAGAACACATGGGGAGGAGCAGACAGTTAACTGACCACAATCTAAATTAGGAAACTCTCTACATTTTCTCATAACAGGATCAGTTTATGTTGATGGAAATTCCTAGGACAGCGTGCAAACCATTTCCTCTAAAACTCACAATTAAAAAATATATATATATATATATATTTTTTTTTTACGGCATGTTTGAATAATAGAGCTAGAAAAATGTGCTATAAGAAATGATGTTTAGACATGTGCGATTAGTTTCGTACGAATCGGAAATTCGTACTCATTTCTCGAAATTCGTACGAATCCGAATTACGAATACGAATTCTGTACGAAATACGAAATTTCGTTTACGAATTTCGGATCCAAATTATAAGAATCCAAACTACCAAATGATGAATTTCAACTAATATGAAAGAAATTATAGCGGATATAACGAATGATTCGAATGAATTCAAGATTCAGTATAACGAATATCGACACTCTACGAATAATAACGAATTATCCAAAAACGTATTAACGTTACATAACACATAAGTCTATTGTCTATTGTTCACCAATCACTCAGAGGAAGTAAGAAATACGAAATTTCGTATTCGTAAACAAAATTTCGTACTTCGTACTTCTTCTGAGTGATTGGTGAACAATAGACATTTATAGACTTGTGTTATGTAACGTTAATACATTTTCGGATAATTCGTTATTATTCGTAGAGTGTCGATATTCGTAACGATTCGTAACGATAACAACAATTTGTAACGATTTGTACGAAATTCGTATTTCGTACGAATCTGAATTAAATTTCGTACACGAATTACGAATTTTTTTTTATACGAAACAGAACGGAACGAAACGAAACAAATGTTTTGACGGCTCCCATGTCTAATGATGTTATCTCATTTCCTGTTTAATAATAAGTGGCCGTCTATGTCAGAACTTATGAATAGAACAGGTATTTTTGGATTAGATCATTGGAGAGCCTTTCAATTGACCCATTTTTACGATCTTTGCCTTCCCCGGACAGTTTTAGTCAAAATCTTACTAGATATGAGACTTTTTGCTCAGAAGAGGGGGTATTGCGGCATGCCCTATCGGCTGTATATCAGTTATTGATCATGCCATCTGATGACTATCAGCTGCAATGCCTTACGGCATGGGAGGCAGATATTGGATACAAGTTTACGGCACGCCAATGGCAAAATATAATTAGCTTTATACATGGAACCTCCATAAGCACCAAGATACAAGAAACACATTTTAAAGTGTTCACCAGATGGTGCCAAACCCCTGTAAAATTGCATAGGGTATATTCTTCCTTGATGGATCAGTGCTGGAGATGTCAAGAGGACAGGGGAACAATTCTTCATGTATTCTGGTCATGTCCACAACTATAATATTATTGGAAGACGATCCATCAAATAGCCCAAAATTTTACGGAATGCTTAATCCCAAATGATCCGGCTCTTTTTTTGCTTCATGTATCTAATATATCAAGCAAAATTTATAAAAAATCAGTTCTCTGCCATCTTTTCAATTCTGCCAAGGCATGTATCCCTATATGTTAGAAATCTACACCATCTATTGGTATGTGGTTTAAAAAAAGTCGAGGATTTAATCCTCACAAAACGCCACCAAAAGGAACAATTTATTAAGACATGGACACCCTGGAACATATACATTTTTTCCGACAAGTGACGGACCCTGTTTGAAAGCGATATGTCAGATTAAATAAATGTAATCTAAAAGAGACCATTTAGAAGAATGATTGAGGAGACAAATGGATTTTCTCACGTTTGAGAAGCAATTTGATGGGAGCACGTCCACCGCCTCCACCTCCTTTCCTTTGGAGCTTTTTTTTTTTATTTTAAATTTTTTTTGGTATTTTAGGGAGATAGGTTTTATTTTGGGTTTATTCAATTGGGAGGCAAGAAAGTACTGGGATATAATTTGATGAAACAGACATTTAGTTATGGGGGGGGGATAAAAAAAAATAAGAGGGTAATGCCACGTACACACGGTCGGAATTTCCGATGGAAACTGTCCGATGGGAGCTTTTTAATGGATTTTCCGACCGTGTGTATGCCCATCGGTCTTTTTCTGTCGGAATTTCCAACGGACCTGTTCTCAATTTTTCCGACGGAAAACCTTTTTATCGGATTTTCCGATCGTGTGTATGTAATTCCGACACGCAAAATTCCGACGCATGCTCAGAAGCATTAAACTTCCCTTTTATAGTGCTGTGGAATGTGTTTTATGCCGCTGTGTTACTGACCGTCGGAATTTGGTGTGACCGTGTGTAGGCAAGACAGTTTGCGGTGAAATTCCATCGGAATTCCGACGGGAAAACCATCAGAGCTTTTTCCGACGAGAATTCCGACCGCGTGTGCGCGGCATTAGTTGACCGATGGAAGTGGTGGAGAGGTACATCATGATACATATATCATTGGAATGATATGATTTAGATAAGTGATATAAGCTTGATTCATTTGAACTGTTGCCATTATTATTTCCTCTATCTTTATATATCTGAAGAAGATGTGTCTTTGGGTTTTTCTTGTCTTATGAAATAAATAAAAGATTTGAAAATAAATGATGTTGCATTTTTCTACTACCCCATACGCTGCACAGAATGTACTACATGCAATCATCATTTAAGTGACCCTGTCAGTTCACAGTCACTTTCTGAACCCATTCACACTTGTGCATTGTGACAACACCCCTGCACTATGCAATTCATTGTACAGTAGAGCCCAACGCACCATCTCAATGCATATACCAGAAAACAAAATTTAAAAGATGGATCGCAAAATACTGTTGATTTTATGAGGGCAAAAAAAGAGACCAGTTCGTCTAGTATAGACGGGGTACTTCCACAACTTAGGTAATTCATTTTAAAAAAAAATTGGAAAAAGAAACGGAAAAGGGACAAGTAGTTTAAATAGAAAGGTGTTATGGTGCTCTGCCTTTTGAAAAAAAGGGTCGCATGTGTGTTTTCATTCATGGTGATGTATTGGCAGCTTATTAAAGAGGTGGTCCATCCGCACAAAAAATATTAAAAGTCAGCAGCTACAAATACTGCAGCTGCTGACTTTTAATAAATGGACACTTACCTGTTCCAGAGGTGTTGGCAGAAGATGACGAGTAACCGCTCGTCTCTCGGCTGCCCCCGCCGCCATCCTCTGTCAGGGAATCAGGAAGTGAACGGCTTCACTGCCCGGTTCCCTACTGCGCATGTGCGAGTCGTGCTGCGCATCTCTATTGGTCCCCGTTGTGTCCTGGGAACTGTGTGATTCCCAAGACACAACGGGGGGGGGGGGGCAGCTGCGGCTAGCTAGTCCCGGAAGTGGGTGCAGATACCTGGATTATACAGGTATCTGCACCCCCCTCCCCCTGAATGGTGCCAATTGTGGCACCGGAGGAATCCGATAAGCGGAAGTTCCACTTTAGGGTGGAGCTCCGCTTTAATAATGCATGGGCTGTCTTAACGCAAATCATTTCTGCAAAGGAGCACTCCTATGCCTGGTACACATGAAGAGACTATCGGACGATTGAGGTTTTTATTTTTATTTTTTTGCATTATAATCTCATTTTGAAAATGATGAGTTTACTGTGACAAAAACTCTCTTACGACAGAATAAAAATGTAATGTGTTTGTATTTTCGGAAGACAACTGTACTGATTAAACGAAAATCGTACGAGAAACAAGAACATTTTTCGTGCTTGTCTGATTAGATAATATCGGATGAACTGTCGTGATCGGCTCTCGAAAACTCTATACGAACGATCGTATTATTGTACGATCACATTGAAAGTGGTATTTTTCATATAATTTTCTGATCGTGCAAATATTATTAGTAAATCTTGGCACCAACCCAAATAACAACCTTAAAGTGATTGTAAAGCTTTGAGTAAGTTTTTTTTTTTTTTTTTTTTTTTTAAATAACAAAACATATCATACTTACCTCCACTGTGCAGTTAGTTTTGCACAAAGTGGCCCCAATCCTCGACTTCTGGGGTCCCTCTGCAGATCTTGCGGCTCCTCCCCACATCATATAACCCCCTAGGAGAAGCGCTCTCCCGGAGGGTTAGCTTGTAGGCGCCATCCCGAGTCCAGCATTCGTTGTCCATAGACGCCGAATGTTGGACTCGGCCCCACCCCCCGCACCATTGGATTTGATTGACAGCAGCGGGAGCCAATGGTTGCGCTGATATCAATCTATCCAATCAAGATCCAAGAACCCCGGGCAGAGGAAGAGCGAGTCTCTACCATGAGAAATTCCAGGGCTCGGGTAAGGAAAACTGCCAGGTGTTTTTTTCACCTTAATGCATAGGATGCATTAAGGTGAAAAAACACAAAGATTTGCAACCCCTTTAAAGTGGAGATCCGCCTGCAACAAATAAACATATTTAAGTCAGCAGCCACAAATACTGCAGCTGCTGACTTTTAAAATAAAGACACTTAGCTGTCCAGGGCACCCGCGATGTTGGCACCCGAAGTCGTCCCTCGGCTCCGGGTGGAGGCACCAGCATCTACAGTAAGGTAATCAGGAAGTGAAGCCTTGTAGCTTCACAGCCCGTTTCCTACTGCGCGAGTCGCGCTGCGCGTTTTGAATGGTCCCTGCGGTCTTCTGGGACCTTAGTGTCTACCAGAAGACAGCGGGGAGGGGCTGGACATGGCATAGTTCGCCGTGGATTCTGCAGCTCTCTTTTGCCAGAAGTGGGAGAAAATACCTGGATTAGACAGGTATCTGCTCCACACTGAAAGGTGCCAAATTGTGACACTGGAGGGGGGGGGGGGGGGGGGGGCCGGGGGGGGGGGGGGGGGGGGGGGGGGGGGGGGGGGGGGGGGGGGGGGGGGGGGGGGGGGGGGGGGGGGGGGGGGGGGGAGGAACCGGATCAGCGAAAGTTCCATTTCTGGGTGAAACCCTGTTTTAAAGTGGTTGTTAAGGCAGTGCACACAGCCACCCCCTCTTCTAGGATTATATGATGTATATACTATATGCCATTTTCTAAAATTCTTCTTATAGGTACCGTTTTTCTTATCCCCTATCAGTGGTCATGTGACCACCCGCTGTATGTATTACAGGGGGAGGGGCTGAGCCCTCCCTCTGACGTCTGCCAGGCCGTCACGTGACCTCCCTCTCCAATACAAACATCGGAGGAAGACAGCGCTGGGCGGTCACATGACCAGACGTCAGAGGGAGAGCTCAACCCCTCCCTCTAATATATACAGCGGAGAAAGACAGTGCCGGGTGATCACATGACCGCTGATCGGGGATAAGAAAAATGGTATTTATAAGAAAAATTTTAGAAAATGACATAGTATACACATCAAATAATCCTAGCAGAGGGGCTGGCAGTGATTGGGAGCAGTAATGTGTACACTGCTCGCAACAATGATAGAAGGGGAGGGGCGGCTCACAGATGACAAGCAGAGAGGGGGGGGGGGGGGGACACAGGAGCAGACACAAGAGCAGCAGATGACAGACACGTAAACTGACCATGGTGTCAGGGCTCAGATGCTTGTCTAAGACAGGAATTTGAACCCACTTCCGGACCTAGACTCCCATGGGAGTATACGCTTCTTCGAGTCCCCCCGTGCTGTCTGCTGGGACACACACGGGTCCCAGAGACAGCAGGGACCATTCAGGTTGCGCAGTGCGACTTGCTAATACACAGTAGGGAACCGGGGAGTGAAGCCGCCTTCATTTTCTTTTTTCCTTACCAAAGATGGCAGTGGCAGCATCCGAGGACCGAGGGGCGGTTCGGCTTTGGGTACCAACATTGCGGGCACCCTGGACAGGCAAGTGTCCTTATTTTAAAAGTCAGCAGCTGCAGTATTTGTAGGTGTTGACTTTAAAAAAAAATAAAAATAAAAAATTTCGCAGGACTTCTGCTTTAACTTGTTTTAAAGCCCTGACATGTCTGACAACACCAGCAAAAGGATCAAAACCCTCTTTTTTTACCACATGTGTCCCGTTGGGGAGGTTTTTCTTCTCTTCCTGAGGAAGTCTCCACCTAGAGCAGCCTTTCTCAACCTTTCCAACACAGAGGAACCTTTGAAATAGTTCTATGGTCTCAAGGGGGAACCCCTTCAGAAAATTAGAAATCTACAACTCATGATACATTAGTGTGATGGTCAGTGGGAAGAATGGTCCTTACACTTGTGGTCATTGGGAAGAATTACCTCCTTACAGGTAGATAAAAAGATCAATGGTGTGAGTGGGAACTTATCTGAGAGGCAAAAATTGCCCAATGCTGAAGGAACCCCTAGTTGAGAACCACTGTTGTCACAGGCATTCCCATTGGAAGATTTCACCTCTATTTTTGAGAGAACGTCAGCTCGGGCCTGATCGCAGCCACTCCTGCATGGCTGTAAATTTTTTACATGGGGCTGTGTCCAGGAATGCAGGCAGCCTTTTTTCTCCTTGGTCCACCCCAAGCTGCATGCAGGCAGCGTATAGAGGTGTATGCAGATACAGCCCTATGTAGAAGTTTGACTACTGTGCAGGAATGGTTGCAAAGGCCCTGTACGCACACTGCTTGAGTTTGGGGGCCAAGCTGCCGGTCCTGCAAAAAACAAAACAAAAGCAGCCTTGCATACCCTTAGGTCCCTTTCACACTGGCAGACTGCACCAGTGGATGACAGGTCCGTGTCCACTCATACAGAGGACACAGCCAGCTTTCCTATATGGGCGGGCAGATGGAAACATAACCTGTCCGTTTCCATCCGACTGTCATCTGATCCAAAGACGAATGGGGAACCGGATACCCATAACCCCCAGTATCCCCCTTTTAGGCATATTTCATATCCTGTGCTGTCCCAGCAATGACATTCAGATGATGATGATCACATATTCCAGTGGCCTGCACATTGTTTTATGTGTAGAACGGTGTACAGAGCTTGGGCTCCGCTTAAAAAAAAAAGCTTTCACCATGTTACAATGAAATTTCAAAGTTGATGCTGGAGGGCTTTTCTCAAGTAAGCACTGATGACATTCTCCCAGGCTGTACTTCTAAGCCTATGCTAGCTCAGCCAAAGTTAGAGCCATAAGTAGCCCTATTGGCAGGTGGCAACTACTTAGAGCAGAGTTCCACCCAAACGTGAAACTTCCACTCATTGTACTCCTCCCTCTCCTGTGCCATATGGGAGGGGGGGGGGGGCAGGACAGCATACCTGTCTTTCACAGGTATACTTTGAAAGGCATACCACTTTGGATCCAACTTTGCCCTGCAACTTGAAGTCAGACTTCAATGAACAGGGATCTGACAATACCAGGCACTGTCTGGTATGAATCTTGTATAAAACCAGCATGGGTTCCCAGCCAAGAGCATACCAGGCCCGGTCTGTTATGGATTCTCAGGAGAACACCCACCCTAAATAACCAGCGTTGGGGGTCCACCCCCAAATCCAGAGCAGACCCTTAACGGAACACAAACCGGCAGGTCAGGAAAGGGGTAGGGACAAGCGCAAGGGATTGCTTATGAGCACAACTGTATAAACAGCAGCAATTAGGAAATACCCCATTAACTAATAGCAGGCCAACCCAGATAGACTGCGGCAGGTTGACTTGGTAAATCGCCATAGCTGTACATCGCTCCTTTGGAGGATGCAGCACATGCGCCCAATGGCCGCCTGGCACCTGCGATCACTTGTGACAGAGCGAGAATCGTGATCTGTGTGTAAAACACACAAATCCCAATTCTCAGAGAGAGATTGCGTGTTCATACCAAGTAAGAAAACAAATGTCTCCTCCCCTAGTCAGTCCCATCCCTACAGCTGGAACACACCCAGGGAACAGTTAACCCCTCGTGTAAAGTGTCCGATCTGTTCACAGCAATGTCGCAGGCCTGATAGAAATTGCAGATCGCTGCCATTACTAGTTTAAAAAAAAAAAAAAAAAAAAAAAAAAAAACACGAATCTATGCCCTATTTTGTAGACGCTATAAAATTAATAAGTTGTGCAGACCAGTCAATACTGTTATTGCGACACACACACACACACACACACACACTGAGGCAAACTTAAAAACATATTATAGCAAAATAGTTTTTTTTGCTAAATTGTGGCTTTTTGTTTATAGCGCAAAAAACAAAAACCGCAGAAGCGATCAAATACCACTAAAAGAAAGCTCCATTTGTAGGGAAAAAGGACACATTGTTTGGGTACAATGTAGCATGACTGCGCAATAGTCAGTTAAAGTGACGCAGTGCCGTATTGCATAAAAAATGGCCTGGTCAGGTAAGGGGTAAATCCTTCCGGGGCTGAAGTGGTTAAGAAAACTTGTCCCTTTGCCCTGAATGTTGATAATTTCTTCAAATAACTGCCAAGCTTTATTTAAAAACATACCACTCAAAAGATGTCATTGACATGGCATCATAAAGCTATAAATAGTTTACTACAATTTTGCACAGGTTAATTGGTCCCATGGATGCATGAATAGTAAACTGCTCATTATCCACACAAAACCTGTTTGATCAGATGCTCTCTATAAAGCAATCATGAAACTCAACATCAACAAATCTGATTGCAGAAAGACAATTGAATGGAGAGGATGTCATTAACAGTACACACTCACTGCCCTTTGCCTTATCTAATTTAATAAAGCGTGGCCTCCTGAGCAAATGCAAATTGAGAAATCTTTTACAGGGCTCAAAGTCTGCATGATGGCAGAAGATTCAGTGCAAACTAATCAATAAACGCTTATTGCGATTTTTTTTATGAAAAATATGTAGAATACGTATTGACCTAAACTGAGAAAAAAAATTTTTATATTTTTAGGGGATATTTTTACAGCAAAAGGTAATGCGTTTTTTAAAATTGTTGCTTTTTTGTTTCTAGCACAAATAAAAAAACGCAGCGGTGATCAAAAACCACCAAAAGAAAAATCTATTTGTGGGAGAAAAAAAAAAAATTGTTTGGGAGCCACATCGCATGACGGTGCAATTGTCAGTTAACGCGACGCAGTGCCGAATCGCAAAAAGTGCCCTGGTCAGGAAGGGGGTAAATTCTTCCGGGGCTGAAGTGGTTCATTCAAACCTTTGCCATACAGCACTATGCACACATTAGTTTAGGTGCAGCTTTGTCAATTCTGGTGTGTTGGCAAACAAATAAGTGACATAATGTTACACTACACCATGTGAATAAAGCCTTAAAAACCAAATTAGTTAATAAAGCGCCCATAAGAACCAGATACGATTCAGTTGCACTTGCTTCCAATTTGATGGGCTGTATATACTAATTTCTTGCGTTATGAAGGAAACAGAATTCGGCAAAAAAATAAAAAAAGTTAGTCATAGGACCATATGCATTTTATGGGGGTGGGGGGGGGGGGGAGGGTTGGCAGTCCTGTCTAAACACAACAGGGGGATATAGCTGTACCAACATCACTTGTGTTAGTACAGCGGCATGTGTCCTATAGTATGTACCCCACATGACAGACTGGTCTTTTCTACCAACAATGAACAATCCATTCACAAAACATAAGACAATATAGATTAAAATTTGTTTATTAGTTATTCCATTTCTCTATGCACTGCATAGTACACAATCATGATCTGGACTCCATCACAAGCTCAGCCTTCAATGACGACAACACCTATGGAGAAAAACAAATCATGATCAGACTGCATACAATTCTGGTTATACAGAAGTTAGTATTTAGACAAAAATTTTAGCCATTGCTTTGAGGCAGAAAAAAAATAAAAAAAAGACAGAAATTGTAAAAAGGCAATAGTAATTCCCATGGAATGTGTTGCAGTTTTCTGTCATACCCCAATTGGGGTGTCATTCTATAGGATTAGAACATGGGTGTTAAGGGGCACCAAGGCTGGCATTGCAATCACACATTGATCGCAATGCCATAGGATGTGATGTTGCATTTTGAATGACAAAACCAATGGATTACATATGGTGTGTGATGTTGAAGGGGGGGGGGGATAAAAATCTGGAGGTTTTAACTGCAGCTTCTTATGGGGGAACCCAAGCAGAGTCACAGCTCTGTCCAGACAGAGACCCGACCCAGCTCCACCCCTCTTCCAGGATTGGTTAGCTGACTGACAGCAGGAGCCAGAGGCGCTGCTGCTGTGACTTAGCCAATCAGAAAGGAGAATCTCAGATGGCTGAAACAGTCGTGGACATCGCTGGACAGAGACCTCAGGTAAGTTTTAAGTGCTACTGCACACAGGCTTTTTTTTTTATTTTAAGGAATAGAATGCATCAAGATAAAAAAAAAAAAAAAAACACAAACAAAAAACTTCTGCTTTTACAACCCCTTAAAGCATTTTTTTTTTATGAGCCTGCAAAGCATTGCCTCAATTAGATTGTGGCTTCTGCATCACATTACACCCTGAATATGGGTGCAACAGATCACAAGAGGGGAACTTCTCCTTTAAGCTGCTGGGAGATTTGAAAAAAAGAATACCCGTCAACAAGTTTACTACAGGTAGCAGCAGCACCAATTCTGTCACAGTGCTGTGGGTTCCTAAATCCATTGCTTAAAGTCTAGCCACCTAGTATAGAAAGCAGGCCTATACCACGTGCCTCCTTAAAGGGGTTGTAACCCTTGCGTTCTCACCTTAATGCATCCTATGAATTAAGGTGAAACACCTGGCAGTGACCAGCCCCCCGTTTTACTTACCCGAGCCCTGGAACTTCACCCGGCGGGGATGCGCTGTCCCTTTGCCTGGGGTTCTTGATTGGATTGATTAATTGATAGCAGCGCAGCCATTGGCTCCCACTGCTGTCAATCAAATCCAATCACACGGGCACCGGGGAGAGCCATACATTTGGCAGCTATGGATGCCGAATGATGGACTCTAAGCGCACCTGCAAAGGTAAGCTCCCAGGAAAGCACTTCTAAGGGGGGGGGGGTTATCTGATGCAGGGAGGAGCCACTGTGGGACCCCAGAAGAGGAGGATTGGGGCCACTGTGCAAAGCGAGCTGCACAGTGGAAGTGTGACATCTTTGATTATTTAAAAAAATAACAAAGTACACAATCACTTTAACAGCCCATAACTATTACAAAGTCTCCCTATTCAAATAGAAGTATACAACCACTTTAACAGCCCATAACTATGACGAATTCTCCCTTTTCAAATAGAAAACACAGCAGGCAAAAAGCCTTCACCACATGTCCAGCTAGCTAGGGGGACCATCTATTCTACGTCCTGGCACTTTAGCACAAATGTTATAACAAGTATATTCTAGGTTTAGGTTCCTACACGGCTATTGCACGTGTATCATAAAACCATTAAAAAAGGGTTTTTTTTTTTTAGAAAGGCCAAACAATTCTTACACCAGGAACTGCAAAAAAACAAATGTTAAACACAGCCCAATGTTACAAGTGCTTGCTGCCAATCTGGATCCAAGTGCATTGTCATGCAACAGTTTATGGCGTGTCAGAGCGTTTACTAAGGCATCAGAATCTATTCAGAGACTCTAGTCTAAGTGTCATCATCCACGCTCTAAATTCAAAAAATTGGAGCAGGTGAGGAAAATTGAAAACTTACAATATTTAAAGAAATATTCTTCTCCAAAGCCACCTGCTACACCTGTGGACACAAAATGGAGACAATTGTTATAGTATGCATAATACATTACACCACAAGTGGTCAGTCACTCTTTCATGGGAGAAAAAACAACAAAAAAAAACCCTTCCACAGAGGGGAAACGTACTACCTTTCCAGCAGCTGTCCCCTGAAACATTGCCGCTAAGCAGCTACTGGAAATCGTATTTTAAGTCAAATACCAGTTTCTTCGGCTGCCCACAGTGGTTCACATCACATGCTCATATGTTCTGTAAGCTACATAAGAGGCAGTAGGGGAAACCGCTGTTACAAGGCAGCAAGTGAAACATGAACTGAGGAATATTTGCAGGGGGGGCAGGGAGCACCAAACAGCATTTTAAGAATCAAACCAGCAGAAAGGCAAGTTTTTCCCTTAAGACAGGTATGCTTTGTGCTTGATTTTCCCCCCATGCCTTTGATCAGTGGAAAACAAGACTGCAGCAACGTATTAGTGCAAATGGGGAGTATATTGAATGGGACCAGCATTAAATTTGTAATACATAAAAAGGAGTTATTTAATAGACACCTCATATCTGCGGAAACCCAATACTTCTCTTTAAATATTTAAAACATAACTGGGGCAATATCAGCCCAGACATCCCCTAGCAGTTTAGATACTGTCACTTGGAGCAGGCATTATACACAAGCTAGAAAACTAGTGTGTGCAGCTATAGGACAAACTAACAGAGCCAAATAGTCTTCCTATGTCATCCACCACAAGTGACAGATTTCCACACTAGAGGATGTAAATACTTACACCCCTGAACAGCACAGCAGGTTCTTATTGGTTTAAGTGCTTAAAGCTGAACTCCAGGGATAACAAAACCCCCTTGCAGTGGGTCCCCTACAGCACTGCAATGCTTACATCTAGGAGGTAAAGTAATGAGGTGTAATACCTTATTCCTCAGTCCAGCTTTGGGCAGCCCTTGCTGGCCTCATGTACAATGCAAGACTATTGGTCCTGCATTGTGCTTAATGGAGTCTGTTTAACTGCCAGCCAGAGCACCTTAGAGTAAAAGCTTTTGGGATCAGCTGCCGCAGTTGTACTGCGGCAATGTGGCTCGATCCCGTGAATTGCAGTCATTGTACGTCGGCTCGTACACAGTAATTTGTGGACTTGCACCCACTAGCTAGCGGGTGAGCCAATCAGCAGGTGGGGCAGACTCCATGTCCGTGTGATCATTCCCCACAGTGACAGAAGGGCGATCTGCCTGTGTAAACCAGGTAAATGCCTATTCTGAATGGGGAGATCACACAGTTCCATCTTCCTGCATAGCAGAAAGTCAGGATCTGAGCGTTTCCCCAAGTCAGCCCCCCCATACAGTTTGTAAACACCCAGGGAACACATTTAGCCGCTATAGATTTTTGCACACACACACCAATATATGCTTATGGTGATTTTTTTAACCAAAACTATGTAAAATACATACTGGCCTAAACTGATGAAGAAATTAATTTAACTTTTTTGAGATACTATAGCAAAAATAATTTCTAAATTATCACTTTGTTTATAGCACAAGAAATAAAAAACCCAGAGGATGATTAAATACCACCAAAAGAAAGCTCTATTTGTGGGGGGGACAAGTCAATTCTGTTTGGGTACGTCGCACGACTGCGCAATTGTCAGTTAAAGCAATGCAGTGCCGCATTGCAAAAAATGGCCTGGCCATTAAGGGGGAAAATCTACTGGTGGTTAAAGTGTGTGGACAAACCTGCTGAAGCACAGAATAAGTCCGTACCCCTAGACTTAAACCCAACAACTCTTTAGAATGCAATTAAGTTACTTGCCGAGTAATACCCAATTTGGCATTCTACGCCACTGGTGCTAGACTTGTGTGTCAGAGCGTTTACTAAGGCATCAGAATTTATTCAGAGACTCTAGTCTAAGTGTCATCATCCACACTTGTTCTCACCAGTCAATAGTACAATTCCTTCCAGTTCAACCCACCACTCCTCAAACTTACTCTCAGCTGCTTGAAACCACTTTCTACCCAAAACCTCTGATCCATTTGCACAGCTTAACACATTAAGCTGGGTTTCAGAATATACTGCAGACACATGGCCCAACGACAGGCCTGGATTAGAATTGTAATATTGTTTATAGTAAGGTTTCTTTAGAAATGTACCTTTTAATATGACCACTCCAGGCAGCATCTAGGAAAAAACCTACAAAAAATTAAACAAAGGAGAAAACCATATTAAAATGGAATTGAAATTAAAAATTGGAGAACACCCACTATAGAAGCAAGCTCTCATTCACATGGAATGTGGCTTTGAAATCATGCAAATGCATCTGAAATCAAACAATTTCAAAAGCGGCATCAGTGCTACTTGGAAGACATCTGGACGGCCTTATGCACAGATGTCTATGCAAGTCACACCTGAAAATTACCAAAGTAGTGCAGGAGCTACTTTTTCAAATCGATGTGGCACTGCAAAGTGAGCGGTGCGCACTGATTTGAACAGTGCCATTGACGACAATAGTGTGCGACCGGGGGCTGAAGCAACTAAGGAAATTCTGGACAACATTGGACACATGACACCAGGAATCACTCCAAAACTCAGTAGGAATACAGACCGTCTAGATGACATCACATCCGTGAGCATGGGAATGGGCTGCAGCAGAACTGTAGAGCCCATGCATTCAGACTTAGACAGTGGCATTTTTTTTCTAATTTATTGTGACCATTGAACATGCAAGCCTTAAATGCATGTTCAGATGTGTTTACAGGCAGTGTTTTTTCTGCCAAAGCAATGCTGCTCCTAGATGCACTGGCAGTGGGGGGGGGGGGGGGCCTGGGTGGGTGTTCCTGCCTCCTGTGCGTTCAAAGACATAGGCCAACAAGCAAGGGAGTTTAGAGCAGTGGGGAGGGGGGGTCACCAGACACCCCTAGGAGCATTAATATCCCCCTTAACCTCCCGCAATGGTTATTTTATTAACACCTGCAAAGGAAGTGCAGAGGCAAAGACTTGTGTTAAAAAAAAAAAAAAAAAACACACACACAACAACACACACACACACACACACACACACACACACACACATTATCAGGGTTAGACTCATGGAGACTATTTTATATTAAAGCGGGATTCCACCCTAAAGTGGAACTTCCGCTCATCGGAACCCTCCCCCCCCCCCCGTGTCAAATTTGGCACCTTTCAGGGGCAGGAGGGTGCAAATACCTGTCTCAGACAGGTATTTGCACCCACGGGAGTCTATGCCTCTTCCTGCCCCGCCGCGCTGTCTGCTGGGACACACATGGGTCCCAGAGACAGCACGGAGCATTCAAATTTCATTGCGCAACTTGTGCGTGCGCAGTAGGGAACCGGGAAGTGAAGCCGCAAGGCTTCATTTCCTGATTCCCATACCCAAGATGGCGGCGGCAGCATCCGAGGGACGGAATGGCCTTGGGTGCCGACATCGCTGGACCCTGTGACAGGTGAGTGTTTTTATTTTAAAAGTCAGCAGCTGCAGTATTTGTAGCTGCTGACTTAAAAAAATTTTGGACTCCCTCTTTAAGGTTCAGTGTTGTGTATATGTCAAGTTGATTGCACTTTAGGACGCATTATGACAGTGGTATTCTTTTCAGACTTGAATACTTACAGCAATTTATATTGTGAAACTATACTTTTAGTTAAACAAATGTTTTATTACTGTTACATAATAATGTACTTTATGAGAATTGGTAGCTTGCAACGTTTTAAATTTTGTGAATCAATTTTAGAATTGTTCTCATTACAACCATAGAATTGTGTAATCTGAGTGTATCAGAGCGTATATAATGGAACTTCACAAAGTTTCAGAGATTTTTGTCATCACCTACACACAGACTATTTAGATCCAAGAACAGATTTTTGGGGTTCAGAATCAGAACTGCTTTGTAAACCTCACAGAGGGAAAACCGCAAAATCAACACTCAACTGCAGAGTTCAGAGAACTCAACTGCAGAGTTCAGAGAACTCAACTGCAGAGTTCAGAGAACTCAACTGCAGAGTTCAGAGAACTCAACTGCAGAGTTCAGAGAACTCAACTGCAGAGTTCAGAGAACTCAACTGCAGAGTTCAGAGAACTCAACTGCAGAGTTCAGAGAACTCAACTGCAGAGTTCAGAGAACTCAACTGCAGAGTTCAGAGAACTCAACTGCAGAGTTCAGAGAACTCAACTGCAGAGTTCAGAGAACTCAACTGCAGAGTTCAGAGAACTCAACTGCAGAGTTCAGAGAACTCAACTGCAGAGTTCAGAGAACTCAACTGCAGAGTTCAGAGAACTCAACTGCAGAGTTCAGAGAACTCAACTGCAGAGTTCAGAGAACTCAACTGCAGAGTTCAGAGAACTCAACTGCAGAGTTCAGAGAACTCAACTGCAGAGTTCAGAGAACTCAACTGCAGAGTTCAGAGAACTCAACTGCAGAGTTCAGAGAACTCAACTGCAGAGTTCAGAGAACTCAACTGCAGAGTTCAGAGAACTCAACTGCAGAGTTCAGAGAACTCAACTGCAGAGTTCAGAGAACTCAACTGCAGAGTTCAGAGAACTCAACTGCAGAGTTCAGAGAACTCAACTGCAGAGTTCAGAGAACTCAACTGCAGAGTTCAGAGAACTCAACTGCAGAGTTCAGAGAACTCAACTGCAGAGTTCAGAGAACTCAACTGCAGCTCCAACCAAAGCAATTTGGGTAGAATGATGCTGCAAGAATTCGACTGAGGCTTAAGTCACACATCTTATCAAATTTGTATAAAATTATTTTTGCTTCCTGCATCTTTGTGGCAGTTTCCAGCAAAGCAGCATCTTCTGTAAGGCTGGAGTATAGGCCGGGGTAGATTTGTGGGTGTTAAGCAGACTTTTGAGGAGCAAAAGTAGTCTGATAACTTTAAATATGAATTTGAAGAAAAGTGCTTCTGAAGCTTACACAAGCATACAGAAGAATGTAAAATAAAAAAAATTATATATTGCATTACAAGGCAGATCTCAGTTTGGCAATATATAAAAAAAAATAAAAAAAATTATGAATATGAACAGTGCCAACTTGTTCTTACCATGGCCAGCTCTGGAGACCGGCAGACTTGACCAGCAAGTACCAGTCAGAGAAACCTATTAAAAAAATAAAAAAAAAAAAAAAAAAAAAAAAATATAGGTTAGTCACAAAAAATAAAAAAATGTACAGTACATGAGCATCTCATGGACAGGTAGCTTGTCAGAACGCTGCGGAAATGACATCAAGGTAGATCAGTTCATAAATACGTCATCATGTAGAGACCACACAATGTAACGATAGAAACAAGTTTTACAAAGCTTACACTTACTTCATTTCTTTCAAGGCCATCATTTCTGGATCCTGACCTGCAAGTGAACAAAAACACGACATAAGATCTCGTCACAAGCCAAAACAGATCTGCAATGCTGCACTTTAAAGAAACTCTAAACAAAGGGGTAGACTGTATGCAAACTCTGGAGCAAGATGCCAAGCTGTTTCTGCATTTATCAATGCACAGCTGTATACCAGAAAATGCATCCTGGCACCTGGGCTTTGATAACCCATTCACTGTTGCATTGCCCAACACAGATCGCCCCCCCCAATTTAGCCCTACTGCAGGAAAGTAGCATGGCTCACTTATCAGGTAGAAGCATTTGGGCAGCTCCGCTACAGATTGCTTCCACATATGCAGGTAAAGTCCTCACACACACTAGAGGGGAGGGAGGAGAGCAGGCACATGTCTGCTCTCTACCCCATCTTGTTCCTGACCGGGGAGAGACATGTAAAACGTCACTTCTGGGTAACCGTTGAGTTGCCCCAGCCAGCATGGCAGGGAAAGAAGGTAATGCTGTGCCATATGCATTACATTCAGTGGAGCACAGGGGAGACATGCAGGATCTTTTAGTCCTTTCAAGTCTCAGAACCTGTGCAAAAAAATTACAAATTAAATAAAAATGTATTGCTTTCAAGTCTGCAGAGCATTGCCAGTGCAGTCTGTGTTGCAGGGGCCGTGCCCAGGTAGGTTCACACTGATCTATTGTGCTGGCGGAAGTAAATAGGGAATGTAGAGTACTTAAACATCACATATACAGGTGGCTCATCAGAACGCTGCGGAAATGACATCAAAGTATATCAGTTCATAAATATGTCATCATGTAAAGACCACACAATGCAATGATAGAAACAGGCGGTGTCACAATGCTTACACTTACCAATTTATTCCAGGGCCATCATTTCTGGATCCTGACCTGCAAGAGAAATGCACAACATAAGATCTCAGCACAAGCTAAAACAAATCTGCAATGCAGAACTAAACATAGGTAAGGGATCAACAAACCCCAGGCCACCATGGCAACATGAAGTTCGGCCCTGGTGCCTGACTGCTCTATATCCTGGGCTCCGCTTGCCAATCTACAGGCCCAGGACTGGCCTAATGGGTGCCGCCAGGTAGAGGGAAGGGAGGAGAGTACACATTTACTCTCCTCCCCTTCTAGTTGTTAACCTGGAAGTGACATCACTTCTGGCATCCCGTTGACAGTTTCCCCAGCCATCAAGACCAAGAATGCAATGCAGTAAAATGGGTATTACTTTCAGTGGAGCACAGGGGATAAAACTTATATTCACTTGATTTAAAAAAAAAAAAAAAAAAAAAAAAAAAAAAAAAAAAATGTGTGTGTATATAAAATAAAATATATATAATATAATATATATATATAAAATTTCTTCAGGTTACTGACCCAGGCCAAAATGATGCCATACATCCCAGGAGTTTTAGGGGTGGATGAGGGTTTTTTGACACCCTCCTGTCTGAGCTATGGGCAGATGGACTACATGAACCAATTATCTGCCCTTACGCAAGATGCCAGAAATGCTAGGGGGGGGGGGGGGGGGGGGGGTGTTTAAACAAAAGCATGGAGATATGATAGATGGAGTTAAACTAATATTAAAAATTAATTCAACAGCATTTGTGGAGCTCAGTGCAGTTCCACCAAAAACTGTCTCAGATGAGAACCTAATGAATCTTAAACATGCCATTAGCTTTGTTAGGCCCCATTTACATCTCAGTGTAGCAGAATCATGCAATTCTGGAACATCCTCAAAATGTGTTCAGTTGTCATGCCATGGTTTACCAGAACAATGAAATGTGTAATCTGAGTGTATCAGAGCGTTTACTTGAACATCAGAGTTGTCAGAGACTCTAGTCAAGGTTTCATCACATATACTCAGACTATTTTGAGAACAGATTTTGGGAGATGGGGGGGGGGGGGGGGGGGGAAGGAATCAGAACTGCTTTGTAAACCTCAAGGGATGACCAAACATTGAAAAGTGATGGCAGAAAAAGACTGGAGTAGTCCGAGTCTACCCATTTTTTCCTCTTTATTAACCTTGTTTGACTATAGATAGATATGTTTGTCTTAAGCATGTTTGAAGTTGTGATTTTTTTTTTTATGCAAGAACAAACTGGCAACTTACAGAATCAAAAGCACTTAGAAGAAAACTGCTGAAGTTGGTTGGTCTATGCACGCCGTTTCCCACAGTTCTAAAGAACCCTTTGGCAGTGCTGGAAGCCACCAGCACTTCCTGGATGGTCCAGGAACCCTGGGGAGAAGGAAAGGTGATCAGCACAGGATGCTGAAGACAGTGGGCGTGGTACACGGTCAAAACATGTGTGCTTCATCAGGCCTGATTGAACTTGCAAGTTGCCAATATGTTGTTATAAATATATAAAATAAAAAATGGACATGCTACACTCAGAAGGCGCTGCTTGCTCTCCTAATGTCTTACAAGAGGATTCTCTAACTCCTCAGCAGCCACTGAGCCAAGCACTCCTATAAGATCAAATACAGATACGAGGCTTTAGCCCCATTAACACTTTGGACAGTTTTTAACCGATCGGTGCACCAGACTACCCCTCCAAGAAAATTGCTTATGAAGCTTACACAAGCATAAAGAATGGAAATAAAAAAAAAAAAGCAGATCCGTCTGCCAACATCAAAAATCTGATGTTAGACTGAACATATAAATCAATCAGTGACAGCTTGTTCTTACCTTGGCCAACTCCGGAGACGGGCAGACTTGATAGCATGTATGAGTCAAGGAAACCTATTACAAGAATAGAATGGGTTAGCCACAAATTATTGGAGAACATTGTGTGAGTGTGCTGCAAGGTAAAAGGTGGAGCTTAAGGGACACAATGTTCATTTAACAGCGGCAAAGGAAGTGCAGAGGCGAAGACTTGTGTAAATATTCACCACATGCTTAAATTTTAGAATTGTTCTCATTACAACCATAACAGCAGCCAAATTAACTACAGAAGACCTTAGCAGTCTGTTACACACCTGGGATAAGGTAGCTGCAGTCATGAATTACCATAAGGAATTGTGTAATCTGAGTGTATCAGAGCGTATATAATGGAACTTCACAAGGTTTCAGAGATTTTTGTCATCACCTACACTCAGACCATTTAGATCTAGAACAGATTTTTTGGGGGGTCAGAATCAGAACTGCTTTGTAAACCTCAGAGGGAAGACAGAAAAATCAATAACACTCACTGAAGAGTTTGGGGAACTCAACTGCAACCAAAACAATTAGAGAACGATGCTGCAAGAATTCAACTGAGGCTCAAGTCACATCTTATCAAATTTGTATAAAAGCCATTTTGCTTCCAGAAAAGCAGCATCTTCCATAAGGCTGGAGTACAGGCCGGGGGAAATTTGTGGGTGTTATCAGACTTCTTTTGCTCCTCAAAAGGGGCAATCAGCTCAACTTTAAATATGAATTTGAAGAAAAGTGCTTCTGAATCTTACACAAGCATAAAGAACAGGGGGGGGGACAAAACTGCATTACAAGGCAGATCTCAGTATGGCAATATCTAAAAAGACTGAATATGAACAGTGCTAACTTGTGCTTACCATGGCCAGCTCTGGAGACCGGCAGACTTGACAGCAGGTACCAGTCAGAGAAACCTATTATAAAAAAAAATTATAGGTTAGCCACAAATTAATGTAGAGTACATGAGCATCCTATATACGGGTGGCTTGTCAGAACGCTGCGGAAATGACATCAAAGTAGATCAGTTCATAAATAAGTCATCATGTAGCGACCACACAATGTAATAGAAAACGGGTTTCACAAAGCTTACACTTACCCGTTTATTTCAAGGCCATCATTTCTGGATCCTGACCTGCAAGTGAACAAAGACACAACATAAGATCTCGGCACAAGCCAAAACAGATCTGCAATGCAGCACTTTAAGAAACTAAACAAAGGGGTAGACTGTCTATGCAAACTCTGGAGCAAGATGCCAAACTGTTTTTGCTTTTAACGCGTGCCACAGGGTAGAGGGAGTGGAGTAGGGCACATGTCTGCTCTCCTCCCAATCTTGTTCCTGACCCAGGAGAGACATGTAGGATGTCACTTCTGGGTCACCGTTCAGTTGCCCCAGGCAGCATGGCAGGGAAAGAAAATGCAGTGCAATATGCATAACATTCAGCGGAGCACACGGGGACATTCAGGGTCTTTTAGTCCTTGCACGTCTCAGAAACTGTCCAAAAATAAAAAATGTATTGCTTTCAAGCCTGCAGAGCACTGCTAGAGCAGTCAGTCTGTTGCAGGGGCCGTGCCCAGGTAGGTTCATACTGATCCATTGTGCTGGCAGAAGTAAATAGTGAATGTAGAGAACAATCCTCACATATACAGGTGGCTTATCAGAACGCTGCGGAAATGACATCAAAGTATATCAGTTCATAAATACGTCATCATGTAAAGATCACACAAATTCATGATAGAAGCAGGCGGTGTCACAATGCTTACACTTACCCATTTATTCCAAGGCCATCATCTCTGGATCCTGACCTGCAAGAGAAAGGCACAACATAAGATCTCAGCACAAGCTAAAACAAACCTGCAATGCAGCACTAACTATAAACATGGGGCAGGGATCGACAAACCCCAGGTCACCCCATGGCAACAGAAAGTTCGGCCCTGGCGCCTGACTGCTCCCCACCGCTACGTATCCTGGGCTCTGCTTGCCCAACTACAGGCCTAGGACTGGCCAAATAGGTGCAGCCGGGTAGAGGGGAGGGAGGAGTGGACATGTCCGCTCTCCCCTTCTAGTTGTTGACCTGGAAGTGACATCACTTCCAGGTCCCCGTTGACTGTTTCCAAAGCTATCAAGACCAAGAAAGAATGTAATGCAGTGAAATGGGTATTACATTAAGTGGAGCACAGGGGAGACAGGTCTCAAAGAGAACCTGTTAAAAAAAAAAAACACCACATGAAATGTAATAAATGTATTACTTTCAAGTGTGCAGAGCATTGCTAGTGCAGTGTTGCGGGGGCCATGCCTAGGCTCCTGCAGACCCCCTCCTTCCCACCACGTAGGTTCATATGGATCTATTGTGCTAGTGGAAGGAAATACGAGTGCAATGACATCACCACCCCCTCCGTCAGTGTGATCAGGGAGTCCGCCTCTTGGGATAAAGGTTTTACATAAATGGAATAAAGCCAGCCATTGTAGGCTCCCCATCAGTGGTAAATAGAAGCGAAATCTGAAATTTAAAGCAGGCAGCTCATATTGGTGATGTTTTGTCTCATGCCATAAGACAGTTGCAAGCCAGCTTGCAGTCTACTGAATCTATGCCGAGCCATGTACACTTTTGCAAAAATGTGACTCAGCTGCCTATTCTATGGGCCAGCTGAGTCACGCAGCTAACTCTGGTAAAGGGATTGGAAACTTATATTTACTTGTTTTTTCAATTTTCTTTTTTAAACACAAATTTCTTCAGTTACTGACCCAGGCCAAAATAATGTCATACATCATACATCCCAAGAGTCTTTAGGAAGGGAGGAGGGGGATTTCTTGACTTAACACACCCTCCTGTTTGAGCCAAGGGCAGATGGATGCCAGAAAGTAAAAACATGAACCAACCATCTACTCTTACGCAAGATGGCTTAAAAACACACCACCTAGCATTTCTGCCAACTATAGCATGGAAACATGATAGATGGGGAGAGTTAAGCTTTGAATATTAAAAATTAATTCAATAGCATTTGTGGAGCATCAGTTCCACCAAAAACTCAGATGAGAACCTAATGAGTCTTCTTAAACCTGCCATTAGCTTTGTTAGGCCCCGTTTACATCTCAGCGTAGCAGAATTGAGCAATTCTGGAACATCCTCGAAATGTGCAAAAAGTGTTCAGCTGCCATGGTTTACCAGAAAAAAAAAAGTGTAATCTGAGTGTATCAGAGCGTTTACTTAAACATCAGAGTTGTCAGAGACTCTAGTCAAGGTGTCATCACATACACTCAAACTATTTAGAGATGCAATTCGGTGGTGGAGGAATCAGAACTGCTGAGTAAACCTTGAGGGAAGACCAAACATTAAAAAGTGACGGCAGAGAAAGACTGGAGTAGTCAGAGTCTACTTATTTTTTTCCTCCTCTTCATTAACCATGTTGTCTGACTATAGATGGGTTCATCCCAAGCAAGTTGCAATTTTTTTTTTTTATTCAGGAACTACAAATTGGCAAACTTACAGGATCAAAAGCACTAATCGAAAGAAGACTGCTGCAGTTGGCCGGTCTATACACGTCGTTTCCCACAGTAGTAAAGAACCCTTTGGCAATGCTGGTGGCTTCCAGCACTTCCTGGACAGTCCAGGAACCCTGGGGAGAGATGGAAAGGAGATCAGCACAGGATGCTGAAGATGGTGGGCATGGCACGCAGTCAAAGCCTGATTAATGCCTTTTATTTTTTGAACTTGCAAGTTGCCAATTTGATGTTCTAGGAAAAAAAAAAAAAAAAAAAAAATGACATGCTACACTCAGAAGGCGCCACTTGCTCTCCTAATGCCTTGCAAGATGATTCTCTAGCTCCTCAGCAGCAACTGAGCCAAGCACTCCTATAAGATCAGGTACAAAGACTGTCTTATGAGGCTTAAGCCCCATTAACACTTTGGAAAGTTTTTAACCGATTGGTGCACCGGACTACCCCCCTAAGAAAAGTGCTTCTGAAGCTTACACAAGCATACAGAAGAATGGAAAAAGGCAGATTATGTCAGTCTGCCAACATCAAAAATCTGATGTTAGACTGAACATATAAAACACTGATAACTTGTTCTTACCTTGGCCAACTCTGGAGACGGGCCGACTTGACAGCATGTATGAGTCAAGGAAACCTATTACAAGAACAGAATGGGTTAGCCACAAATTAATGTACAGAACATGGGGGGGGGGTCACCATTAAGCTCCACCTCTACCTTGCAGCAATGGTTATTTAACAGCGGCAAAGGAAGTGCAGAGGTGAAAACTTGTGTAAATATTCACCACATGCTTCAATTTTAGAATTGTTCTCATTACAACCTCAACAGCATCCAAATTACAGAGGACCTTAGCAGTCTGTTGCACACCTGGGATAAGGTAGCTGCAGTTATGATTTACCATAAGGAATTGTGTAATCTGAGTGTATCAGAGCGTATATAATGGAACTTCACAAAGTGTCAGAGATTTTTGTCATCACCTACACACAGACCATTTAGATCTAGAACAGATTTTTTGGGGTTCAGAATCAGAACTGCTTTGTAAACCTCAGAGGGAAGACAGCAAAATCAACAACACTCACTGCAGAGTTCAGGGAACTCAACTGCAGCTCCAATCAAAACAATTTGGGTAGAACGATGCTGCAAGAATGCGACTGAGGCTCAAGTCACACATCTTATCAAATTTGTATAAAAGCCATTTTGGTTCCCGCATCTTTGTGGCAGTTTCCAGCAAAGCAGCATCTTCCATAAGGCTGGAGTACAGGCCGGGGAGATTTGTGGGTGTTAGACTTTTGCGCCTCAAAAGGGAGGGTCAGCTTAACTTTAAATATGAATTTGAAGAAAAGTGCTTCTGAAGCGCACAAAATCATACAGAAGAATGCGAGGAAACAAAAAATTGCATTACAAGGCAGATCTCAGTCTGGCAACATCTAAAAAGACTGAATATGAACAGTGCTAACTGGTGCTTACCATGGCCAGCTCTGGAGACGGGCAGACTTGACAGCAGGTACCAGTCAGAAACCTATTACAAAAAAATATAGGTTAGCCAGAAATTAATGTAGAGTACATGAGCATCCTATATACGGGTGGCTTGTCAGAACGCTGCGGAAATGACATCAAAGTAAATCAGTTCATAAATACGTCATCATGTAGAGACCACACAATGCAATGATAGAAACAGGTTTCACAAAGCTTACACTTACCCCCATTTATTTCACGACCATCATTTCTGGGTCCTGACCTGCAAGAGAACAAAGGCGTGACATTAAATCTCAGCACAAGCCAAAAAAGACCTGCAATGCAGCACTATAAACCTAGGGCAGGGATCAACAAATCCCATGCGCCGGGTCGCCATGGCAACAAGAATGTCTATCCTGCCGCCCGACTGCTGCCCACCACTATGTAACCTGGGCTCCGCTTGCCCATATGCGGGCCCGGGACTGGCCTAGCAGGTGCCACAGGGTAGAGGGAAGGGAGGACGCGTGACATCACTTCTAGGTCCCCACTGGCCAGCAAAGCCTGGAAAGAATGCAGTGCGCTGTGCATTGCATTCAGTGGAGCACAAGGGAGACATGCATGTCTCATTAAAGATAGCCTGTCACCAAAAAATAAAAAACACTTGGGGGACTTTGTCCTCTTAATAAAAAAAATTAAAGTTTACACCCTTGCGATCCGATTCATGTCCGAATTCAGTTTGCACCACGATCTGTGACATGTCCCAGAAGATTGCAGGGATGGAGGTGGGGGGAGGTGAACTTGTGCCCAGCGCCAGGAGGGGGGGGAGGGAGCTAGGTACCTGTGAAAACCAAGTACCTGCTTCACCCCCCCCCCCCAAAAAAAAGGGGTGGTCACAAGTACTTAAAGAAGAAGTTCAATTTTTTGGCAGAACTCTGCTTTAAACTAGAGCTCAACCGTATATCGGTAAAGCCAAATATCAGCATTTTCTGAAATATTGGGCGCAAACTAAACCGGTAGTGCTTCAAGGGGTTTTACCGGGGTAATGCGGGCAGCTGCAGGCATCACCCGGCTACCGTTCTTTAGAGCGGACAGTCAGCTTTATTGTGACAACCAACGTGGCTCAGCAGCCACTCAGCTGCAATTACAAAACAGTGGGAGGGGACATCCTCCTCTCGCCACAGGGAGGCCCAAGCAACCAGCACGTCCGCTGGCTGTGGCCGAAGACCTGAACAAAAGTTCGGGTCTCGGATCTAGTATACCAGAAGTGACGTCATGACATCACTTCCTGGATTACTGGCATCTTAAGGGCGCCAGTTTAAAAAAAAAAAAAAAAAAAAAAAAAGCGTATCTTAATGGTTTGGATACTGTCAAATGTAGTTTATACTGTCTTATAAACCCCGATCCCGCCATAAAGAGGACCTGTCACAAGGGATATTTACATTCCTTGTGACAGCAATAAATAAAATGCTATTTTTTTTTTTTTAAAACCATGCAGAATATTGGCCTGAGGTTGCTGCAATATTGGTATGGTAACGATATCGGTCGATCCCTACTTTAAACGTGAACAAAAACAGCTTTGGCAGTGAAAGGGTTGAAGGATAAGTAAAGATTAGTTAGGTTTACTTTTTTCTAACTTTTTTCGCTAGCTCCAAGATTCAAAGCAAACTTGCAAGCCCTGACATAAGACTGCATGCAAACTGGAGCAAAGATGATAAACCGATCCTGCATTTTTCCAGAGGAAAGCTGGACTACTTTGACACAATTAGACAGATTCTCCCCCCCCCCAACTGAAGGGGCAATATGTGTGCTGCACAAGGACAGGATCTATATATCAGGTAATGTCATGACTTCCTAGGCAAGGAGGAAGGAGCAGGGCAGCCATTGAGGAAAGAGGAGTCCAGATCATTGTTTACGTCCTTTGCTGACCCAAATAAAAAGTATTGTGGCCAGAAAACCAATAGAGGACACGCACATCTCTTAGGAAGCCATGTGATAACCAGATCATGGAGGGAGAAGCCCCCTGGGGCCCAACCACCTCAATACAAGCTGCACACCACACCCAGGACTCACCTGCTGGAAATATCCCATAGAAAGCACTCCCAGCATAGACCTCCATCTACACAGGGTGCTAGTGAGGCGGGCCAGGACAGGATGGTGGGGATATTTGCATGGATTGCTCTGCAGTGCGAGCCCACATAACTTTCCTACGTCCATCTTTGTGCTCCTCGGCCCAGAAAGGAAGTGCATATCAATGTCTGCCTTTATATCCCCCTGCAAGGACCTCCCTCCTCTGACGGTGTTCATTTACATCACCCTGCAAGGACCTCCCTCCCCTGAGAGTTTGCCGTTAAATCGCTCTGAAAGGACCTCCCATCTCGAGAGCTCTGTAAGAGCCTATCTCCTCTGAATGTCTGGCGTTTTTAATATATAAATATATATATTTAGATTTATTATTCGCTCTACAAGCTATCTTCTGACTGACTTTATTTATAGGACCTCCTCTGAGAGCATGATTTTATATCGCCCTGCAAGGACCTCCGCTGAGAGCCTGTGTGCTATCAGATTAGCTGATAGAACTGGGGGTCCTTGCAGGGCGATATAAAAGCATGCTCTCCGAGAAGGTCCTTGCAGGTGTTATAAGCTCAGTTTACTGTTAAAAAAAAAAGTGTGAAATGCATGACTCCGGTCGGCCCCCTTCTCACTATCCTTACTGTGGATGAGTGCGGGGTGTAGCAAGATGGTGGTGACAGGACGTCACTTTCGTTACAAAATCTGACGGGTCGCCGATTCTGACGAAACGTGATGATGTATAGGCATTGGGCAAGCTCACAAGGGAGGTCCTTGCAGGGTGATATACAGGCAGGATCTCAGAGGAGGTTATTGTGGGGTGATATACAGGCAGGATCTCAGAGGAGGTTATTGTAGGATAATATACAGGCAGCATCTCAGATGAGGCCCGTGCAGGGCGATATAAAGGTAGGTGCGAACGCCTGTGTGTATATCACCCTGCAAAGACCACTTCCTATGAGCATTCCCTCCTGACAAGGATTTGTGACGGAATTTAGCTGTCGTCTGTACTGCCTGATCCAAAATACTATGGATTAGTTAGTATCATAAATCAAATGCAATAAATATGAGATTACCTGCACATAATTGAAAGGCGATATATGTTTGCAATAGAAGATACCAAACCCAAATGTTGAATACGGCTTGTATCCAAAGTCAGTCCTCTTTAGACACCACAGCAATTTTTATTGCAGGCACTACGTTGGACAGTCTCGGTTGGCACACACGTTCCGGGGTCCTTACTTGGTTTTGCCAACCAACCACGCCCCGCCGGAAGTAGATTGTGGGAGTTTGGCGCCGTTTTCCTGCCTCCCTCTTCAGAGAAGAACAGGTAAGGGATGTGGAATCTGATGGATATCGGCGCCATCCTCACCTGTAGAGCGGCGTTCTCCCTCTGTGTACCGAGAGGAGGCTCTCTACTGCTTGGAGCCCCCATATAGTTGTGTCTGGGGGGGATGATGGAGATCCAAGATGGAGTCGCTGCGCTTCCTGGCATTCCCAGAGGAAGGCGGCCAGCTTGGCTGTGGGCATAGGGGGGCCTCCTTGGTGTGTGCTGGGCTTTGGCTTGCCTGATATGGGGGGGGGGGGGGATATGCAATTTAAAGAGAAATTGCAGTCTGCTCACATCATTTCTAATAAAAACATCTTTGTCATTCTGAAGCTTCCCTCCAACCACTTTGCATATTATTTTATATATACTGTGATTCTGTATTTGCCAAATATGCTGCAGAAATCTCCCGCCACTGAGTGGCTGCATCCATTTTAACTGTGGGCAGCTGAAGCTGCGGCCTGTTCTCTTCCTGGATTTATACAGACACACACCTCCAGCTCTGCAGCTCTCATTGGCCCTCTTATGACTCACCCCCCCTCCCTTCCTGGCAAACTCTCACCTGAGAGAGAGAGAGAACTGAGCATGATGACATAAGCCTAGGCCAGGGGTGCCCAACCTTTTGAAGCATGAGGGCCACTTAAGCGACTTGGTAACAGGTCGCGGGCCACAATGAGTGGAGCAGGCGGATGGCAGGTCCATGCCCGCTCTACAGACACGGCACACTAACATTTTTTTTTTCCGGATCGGATTGGAGGCAGGACACAAGTCGGTTTACATCTGCCACTCCTTAGAGGTGAATGGAGGGTCCAATTGGGTCGGACTGACCGTGTGAAAGGGGCCCAAGGCGGCTTTCATACCGATGCGCTGCGGTTTTCCCGCACCGCGGGTGCAACGCAGTGTACCTGTTAATAAGGCCCCTTTCACACTATGGCGTTTTTCAGGCGCTTTATCGTTAAAAAAAGCGCCTGTAAAGCGCTTGAAAGAAGCCTCATCTGCAATCCCAATGTGAAAGCCCAAGTGTTTTCACACTGAGGCGCTGCGCTGGCAGGGCGTCAAAAAAAGTCCTGCAAGCAGCTTCTTTGCAGCGCTTTTGGAGCAGTGGATACACCGCACCTAAAGCGCCCCTTCCCATTGAAATCAATAGGAAGCGCCTGCAAAATGCCCGAAAAGCGTCTGAAAAACGCCCAAAAAGCGCCTTTGGCAGCAGCGCTTTGTGGGCACTTTTAACCCTTTATTTGGCCACTAGCAGGGGTTAAAAGCGCTCAAATAACGCTTGTAAAGCGCTGCTAGTTTAAGCGGCGCTTCACGAGCGTTTTTCGGGCGCTGGCAGTGTGAAAGGGCTCTTAAAGCACTCGGGCTTTCACATTGGGATTGCAGATGAGGCTTCTTTCAATCGCTTTACAGGCGCTTTTTTTTTTACGATAAAGCGCCTGAAAAACGCCCCAGTGTGAAAGGGGCCTAACAGTAGTCTATTCTATTCCATCCCAAAGCAGGAGGTCGCGGGCCACATCAGAGGGCTCTGCGGGCCACTGGTTGGGCACCCCTGCCCTAGGCTAATGACCAGACGAGAATCAGGAAATGGGCTGTATAAGGGATTTACTGGAAAAAAAAAATTGTTTTACTATCCAAAGTTAAAACAACAACAAGTGGAGGAGATTTAATAGATGGGAAGATGACTGAAGGTTCACACTAATTTAAATGGGGATTCTGCTCAGTCTGATCACAGAAGGAAGATAGTTATAAACACCCCCCCCCCCCCCCTCCATCCACTAATAAGTCAGAATGTCTGGAGAAAACAAATATAAGACCCCTTTCACACTGGGGCGTTTTTCAGGCGCTTTAGCGTTAAAGCGATTGAAAGAAGCCTCATCTGCAATCCCAATGTGTAAATGACACTGGCAGTGGAGGGGTTAACCACTAGGCGGCAGTGTAGGGTGTATATGTTCCTAGAGGCGTGTTTCTAACTGTGGGGGGGGGGGGCGTGGCTGTGAGCTAGTAAATGCTGATCTCTGCTCCAATCACAGGGAGCAGAGATCGGCGTCGCTAGGCAGAACGGGGAGATGCTGTTTATTTCCACATCTCTCCGTTCAGCCTTCCCGTGAGAAGATCGCGGGTATCCCCGCAGCGATCCAGTCCGCGGGACCCGCGACCTTCCTCACGGGGGTCCCCGACCGGCGCGCGCGTGCCCTCAATGGCACGGCGGCATCTTAAAGGGGACGTACCTGCACGCCCTTATGCCTGTCCGTGCCATTCTGTCGACGTACATCGTCGTGCGCCGGTCGGGAAGCGGTTAAGGCTCCGTTCACACTAGTGCGACTCGTCGTTCGATATTTAGATACACTGGGTTTGATTTACTGGAGAGCGCAAAATCAGTTGCAGCTCTGCTTAGAAACCAATCAGCTTCCAGGTTTTTTTTGTCAAAGCTTAACTGAACAAGCTGAAGTTAGAAGCTGCACCAGATTTTCACTCTCTCCAGTTGTAGTTAATCAACCCCATAATGTCGGATGACAAGTTGCAGCCCATTGATTTCAGCGGAACTTGTTCAAATCTATACAGCTTGGAAAAGGTTCCTGCTAGGGTTGCACCGTCACTGGTACCGATACTGAGTATTTGCATGTGTACTTGTACTCATGCAAATGCTCTGATGCCTAATTCGATACCTGGGCAGCCTCACAGATGATCGGTGCGGCGGTGGGGGGTAGTTCGTTACAAGCACCGATCTCCCTGTATAGCTTTTAATAAAGCAGCTGAAAGACGCTTCTCCTCTCTCCTGTGGCTTTCAGCTGCTTTATTGAAAGCTATACAGGGAGATCGGTGCTTGTAACAAACTACTGCCGCACCGATCATGCTGTCTGTCCCCTGTGTCCCCCTCCATGTCCTCCGGCTCTCTGGGAAAAAAGCACCATAAGAACAGTAATCCCGGGTTCACACATATGCAAACACAGACATCGCATGCGATTCACACCCGCACTGCTGCTGCCGATCACATGCGATGTTTGTGCAATGGGAGTTCAGCCATACAGTTTGTATGGCTGAACACGCATTGGATTCGCACAAAGGTGCAGGGACTTTTTTTTTTTTTTCATGCACTGGATTTGGATCGCATGGGTATTCACACCCATGCAATCCGATTCCTGTCGGAATTCACAGTTCGCACTGCGATCTAAACCGATCTGGGGGTGTCATTAACTTTGTATTGACACCCACAGCGGTTCGCAGAGGGTAGTGTGAACTGCCTGCTGGGGAGATGCGATGCGGGAACCGACTCTGGAATCGCACTGGTTCCTGCATCGCAAGAGTGTGAACCAAAAGGGTAAATCATGGTAAAATTGCCCCAAAAACGCAGTGCGTTTTTTGTGCCACTATCTGCACTTTTTTCTCTTATCGACATTCGCCAAAATATTTTAGTGGTTAAAATTTCAGTGCATCTCTAGTAGTTCTGGAGAGAGGTTTGACCCTGGATGCTGTATTTCTGTGCCCAGGGTCACTCGCCTGTCCTTTACCAAAGATAACTGCTGGGTGTATGCATACATAATAGCTGTGGCTCCTGACAGCCTGTCATTGCTTTGTACAGGCTTCCTGGATGCAGCTTAAAGGGGTAGTAAAGGTTCGTGTTTTTCGTGCATCCTATACATTAAGGTGAAATAACGTCTCTCATTGACTGCCCCCCCCCCTTTTTTACTCACCTTAGCCTGTTCGTTCCCTTGGCGGTGACACGCTCTACCTCTCTGCCTGTTGTCTCGGCTCTTGATTGGATAGATTGATAGCAGCGCAGCCATTGACTCCCACTGTTGTCAATCAAATACAATGATGCGGGGGGTGGGGCGGAGTCCTGCATTCTGTGTGAATGTACACAGAAGCAGGACTCGGAACCCTCCCCCCCTCCGGTGTCACATTTGGCACCTTTCGGGGGGGGGGGGGGGGGTGCAGATATTTGTCTAAGACAGGTATTTACACCCACTTCCGGGCATAAACTCCCACGGAGTTTACGCCACTTGCTGTCCCGGCGCGCTGTCTGCCAGGACACACACGGGTCCCAGCAGTCAGCGCGGACGATTCTCATTGCGCTGCGCAACTCGCATGCGCAGTAGGGAACCGGGAAGTGAAGCCGCAACGCGACACTTCCTGATTCCCCCACCGAGAATGGCGCCGGCAGCAGCAGAGAGCCGAGCTATTGATCGCCCTCTGCTGCTGACATCGCTGGACCCTGGGACAGGTAAGTGTCCATTTATTAAAAGTCAGCAGCTGCAGCAGTATTTGTAGCTGCTGGCTTTTAAATTTTATTTTTTTTCCAGGTACAGTCCCACTTTAAGGGGCTGTCACAGGCTCTTATTAATGCCTCCCCGCTGCCACCTCCTGGCCCTTTAACACCTCCCTGCCCGGCTTATAATAAAATGACGGGTGGGCGGGAGCACTGTTGTTCTGGGAGGACAGAAGTATAAGAACACGCCATATACTTCAGCTTGCCATCAAACCATTTATAAATGGGTGAATGGATTTGGCCTTTAAAGCAAATACTTTTTAGCTTTGTGATTATATTTGTTTTTAATCCTTTGTTTCTCTGTACCAAATCTTTATATTTTATATAAACTTTATTTAGGATACTGTATCAGGTATAAAAGCTTAGAGCCCGGTCCTGGGTAAATATCCACTGTCAATCTTGGCAGAATTTTAGAGAACATTCCTCACAAGTTTCCTGTTTTGTTAAGGCGTACAAAGTGACTCTAAGCTTTTTCTATGCAGACTCGCCTGCAGATCCTTACAGTACTGTTAAAGATGGCAGAAACAGACGTAGACAATGAGCTGCTGGACTACGAGGACGATGAGGTGGATAACCAGACTGGGGGCGATTCCCAGGAGCTCCCGGTCAAAAAGGAGATGAAAGGTTCCTATGTGTCCATACACAGCTCTGGCTTCAGAGATTTCCTCCTGAAACCTGAACTACTTCGTGCCATTGTGGACTGTGGATTTGAACATCCATCAGAAGGTGAGTGAATGAGGCTAATGGGATGTAATCAGTAAAGGATATGAGAAAGCAGAATGGGACATCTGGAAATAGATAGTCGAACATTGAACTTGGACTTTTTAGGCACACCAGTACACAATTGAAAGTAAAAAATGATATCTTTAATAAAAAATTTACACAAACAGTTGAGCTTAACATTCCCCCTGAATATACTGCCTGTGAAGTACATAATCACCACTCTAACATCAACTTGGTGCACTACATAGGAAAAGAGTTCATTCTATAAAGTAGGATTAGTGTTTGTGTAGTAGAATAGTGGCATAGCTCGCTTTACATGTTGCGTGCCGAGCGCTTCTTCAGGAACTTAAGGCAACTATGCGTGAAAAGAAAGAGAAAACATATGCAACATATACAGTTGTGCTCATAAGTTTACATACCCTGGCAGAATTTGATTTCTTGGCCATTTTTCAGAGAATATAAATAACACAAAATGTTTCTTTCATTCATGGTTAGTGTTTGGTTGAAGCCATTTATTATCAATCAACTGTGTTTACTCTTTTTAAATCATAATGGCAACAGAAACTACCCAAATGACCCTGATCAAAAGTTTACATACCCCAGTTCTTAATACCGTGTATTACCCCCTTTAACATCAATGACAGCTTGAAGTCTTTTGTGGTATTTGTGGATGAGGCTCTTTATCTTCTCCGATGGTAAAGCTGCCCGTTCTTCTTGGCAATAAGTCTCCAGTTCCTGTAAATTCTTGGGCTGTTTTGTATGAACTGCACGTTTGAGATCTCCCCAGAGTGGCTCAATGATATTGAGGTCAGGAGACTGAGATGGCCACTCCAGAACCTTCACTTTATTCCGCTGTAGACAATGACAGGTCGATTTGGCCTTGTGTTTTGGATCCTTGTCATGTTGGAATGTCCAAGTACGTCCCATTCGCAGCTTCCTGGCTGATGAATGCAAATGTTCCTGCAGTAGTTTTTGATAACATACTGCATTCATCTTGCCATGAATTGTGACCAAATTGCCTGTGCCTTTTGTAGCTCTCACATCAGCGATCCACCTCCGTGTTTCACAGTAGGAAGGGTGGACCTTTCATCATAGGCCTTGTTGACTCCTCTCCAAATGTAGCGTTTATGGTTTTGGCCAAAAAGCTCAATTTTGGTCTCATCACTCCAAATGACTTTGTGGCAGAAGGTTTGAGGCTTCTCTCTGTGCTGTTTGGCGTATTATAAGCGGAATACTTTGTGGCATTTGTGTAGTAATGGCTTTTTTCTGGCGACTTGACCATGAGAGAGTCCTGTATTTCACCTGAAGTTATTTGTGGGTTTTTCTTTGCTTCCTGAACTATTTTTCTGGCAGTTGTGGCTGAAATTTTAGTTGGTCTACCTGACCGTGGTTTGGTTTCAACAGAACCCCTCATTTTCCACTTCTTGATTAGAGTTTGAACACCGCTGATTGGTATTCTCAATTCCTTGGATATCCTGTTTTATACAGTTCAACTACCTTTTTCCTGCAGATCCTTTGACAATTCTTTTGCTTTCCCCCTGACTCAGAATCCAGAAACGTCAGTGCAGCACTGGATGAAAGATGCTAGGGTCTGTCAGGAGTCCAGAAACTCACTGACCTTTTATACACACACACACTAATTACAAGCAAACAGATCACAGGTGAGGATGGTTACCTTTAATAGCCATTCAAACCCCTTTGTGTTAACTTGTGTGCATGTTATCAGGCCAAAATCACCAGGGTATGTAAACTTTTAATCAGGGTCATTTGGGTAGTTTCTGTGATTATGATTTAAAAATAGTAAACACAGTTGATTGATAATAAATGGATTCAATCAAACACAAACCATGAGTGAAAGAATTTTTTTTGTGTTAGTAAAATTCTTAGAAAAATGGCCAAGAAACCATAAATTCTGCCAGGGTATGTAAACTTATGAGCACAACTGTATATAAATGAATACATTCGATATATAAATATCGTAGAAATGCTGAATGCAAAAATATAGTTAAAAATGTATTCCAGTTGTCTAACCCCAGTGGGCCCACAAAGTGAGCACCCAATCCAAGTGAGAGGAGCAAACCAACAACTATGGAGGCGTGCATAACATTAAAATAGCATTGTGTGTGTAATATATAATTTATTTTATATTATTTACACACAGTATCTCAACATTAATAACAACACAAATTTTTGTAAATATTTTATTATATCTTTTCATGTGACAACACTGAAGAAATGACACTTTGCTACAATGTAAAGTAGTGAGTGTACAGCTTGTATAACAGTGTAAATTTGCTGTCCTCTCAAAATAACTCAACACACGGCCATTAATGTCTAAACCGCTGAGGGGTGTACTCACTTTTGTGAGATACTGTATGTATTTAAATGTTTTTATTGTTTTATTAGTAGAAGTGGGTATTAGTGTAGTTATATTCCCTGTGTTGTTCGTTTGTCCTGTAATGATGGGCTCACATGTTGTGGCTGCATTTTGTAGGGTCATGGTTCCCCTATGGAAAAAAACTAAAATATTTGAAAGTGTGCAATGCCTTTTTAAAGGAGGACCTGTACTGTGGAAGCTGTGCCCAAAAAGTAGCCGGATCTCTCTCCCCCCCCCCCCTTACTGGCTTACCATACTTTCTTCTGCACTGTCTCTGTATGGAGGCAGCCATCTTGACAGAGGCAGGGTTTTGCTTTCTCATGTCAGAGCTTCCACCTCATTACCGATGGGAGGAAATATATAAAAAAAAAAAACACAGGGAAGGCACAGAAAGCTCAGATGCACAGGATGAATGAAGCTGAAGTGGGGAAATCTTTGCATTGCAGACTCTCATGTACATCTTCCTCTCAGGAGAAGGTTGAGCGGCACAAATCGCCAAATCTTAATTTAGATGAAATGCAGGTAGCGTGCTGCTGTTTTCAGATGACATTTCAAGACAAAACTGTATGTTTCAGGGCATTTCCTAGGCACAATTAGCATAAATAGATGTTCTCTATAAGATGGCAAATCTTCATTTTTTCAGTACAGCCATGAACACTATTCTCTGCTTTTTTTTTGTCAACAGTACAACATGAGTGCATTCCACAAGCCATCCTGGGCATGGACATTCTCTGCCAGGCAAAGTCTGGCATGGGAAAAACTGCAGTGTTTGTCTTGGCCACGCTACAACAGCTGGAGCCTGTTACAGGGCAGGTGAGTGAAGTCTTGTCTTAACAATATGCAAGTTTTCTGTGTGTGACATCTGTCAGTAGTTGCAACTTATAACAATTTTATCTTTCTACAGATCTCTGTGTTAGTCATGTGTCACACCAGAGAGCTGGCATTTCAGATCAGCAAAGAGTATGAACGATTCTCCAAGTACATGCCATCTGTGAAGGTGAGGGGAATATGGATATCCTTCATTTAGATTTTTTTCTTCTTCTTCTTTTCTTTTGTGTCCTCAGTTACGGTGAACAGTTGGTTTTAGTATAATCTCTACTATACATGAGAAACATTTGGCATTTACAGTATCTCTAAGAAGTGTTGGTTTGTGTGTGTCATTGTGTGATACTCCTGGGTTACAGTCCTCAACATTTCTCTGCTGCTGAAAAATAACACGAGGCAGATAAATACTCCTCCCTTACTCTGCACTTATGGATAAATACACCAAACCGTGCTAACAAAACTTCACAGCCGGGCACCCACTGCGCATGCAGTTACATTTTTTTTTTTTTCCAATTTTTTAGGAATTGTAATAATATATATATATTTTTTTGGGGGGGGGGACACCACTTTAAGTGTGTAATCCCAATCTTTAGAGCGGCACGTATCTCTGGTGAGTTGCTAATTAAGGGTGTGGACACTGTTAAAAAAAGATCAGTTCACCTTTCATAACATGTTGCGTGTTACTAAATCAGCAAAACTGAATGACTGCATTGGGTTCAGAACAGATGCGGAGAATGGTACCAACTGCATAAATGGAGGTGTGGGGGCTTTTCAGCAGTTGAACAGGTGCCAGTGTTTCCCTATATTCTTAAAGAGAAGGTCCACCCCCCCACGAAAAATTTCGAATCAACAGCTAAAAATACTACAGCTGCTGACTTTTAATATATGGGCACTTACCTGTCCATGGAGCCCGCGATGTTGGCATCCCAGCCGATCCTCGGATCGTCTGTCGGGTGCGGCTGCCGCCATTCCTGGTAAGAGAACCCGGCAGTGAAGTACGCTTCGCTCTCTATTTGGCCCAGCGGTACAAGAAGGAGGAGGGGGTCGAACTTCCGAGAGACTGTGCCATCCTAGGAAGTGGGGAACAATACCTCAAAAACAAAGGTGCCAAATGTGGCACTGGAGGGGGTGCGGAGGAGACGGATAAGCAGAAGTTCCACTTTTGAGTGGAACTTCGCTTTAAGTATTAGTTTTCTTTTGAAGATCATAGCTTACCCCCCATTATTAAAGCTGTAAGCTCACATGGGTAATAATGTCATGATTTAGGGAGGATAAAATGACAAAACATACAGAGGAAGCTGGAGGATTTGGGTCATCCAAGAGTACAGATATATTTCAAGGCTTATTGTAACTTTTCATAGCAAAATAACTAAGATTTTTTTTTTTCATAAATTGATACTTAGAAATTCAACTTGTTGCTTCTTGCATACTAGGTGGCTGTGTTTTTTGGCGGACTCGCAATTAAGAAGGATGAGGAGATGTTGAAGAAAAGCTGCCCACACATTGTGGTCGGGACTCCCGGCCGAACTCTGGCGCTTGCAAGAAACAAGACCCTAAATCTGAAACACATCAAACACTTCATCCTTGATGAATGCGACAAGATGCTAGAGCAATTAGGTGAGGAGGGAATGAGCAAGAGGAAATTATTGTATGAAATGCCGTTTGTTATTGAATGTTGCATATAATCTTCGGATCTCCAAATTGACTGGAAGACATTTTACAGCTTGTGCATTTATACCGGTCTCATTGCCTTTATAAGTAATTCTGTGTAGATAATGTTTAATATCATGGAAAGACATGTAAACACTTCACTGGATGCCATTGTGCTTATTTAGGGCCAGTTCACACCAGATGCAGTCAGTGTTTTGCATGTATTCCAATGGCTCTAGTTCACACCAGTGCAGTCAGTTCCAGGTGCAGAAACTGACCTGGAACTGACTGCACTGGTGTGAACTAGAGCCATTGGAATACATGGAAAACACTGTGCATGCATTTTTAGTGCGAAAAAAAGCGCATGGAACTGCATCTGGTGTGAACTGCCCCTTAGAACAACCAGCTATAGTTTTAAGGGCCTCTACAGACAGAATTTAACAATGAATGGACAAAAACGTCTTTTGTGACACTGTTTTTTTTTTTTTTTTTTTTACCATTGCAGATATGCGCAGAGATGTGCAAGAAATATTCCGTATGACTCCTCATGAGAAGCAGGTCATGATGTTCAGCGCTACCCTGAGCAAGGAGATTCGCCCAGTTTGCAGAAAGTTCATGCAAGACGTAATAACCGACTCTCCAAATCCCTCTTCTTCTTCCCTCCGCACCACCCCTTCAGCTGTCCCCGCCTGACACTGCTTCCAGAGAGATGCTGGGAACAAGAAGCTGCAAGCGCAATCAGTTGCTGTTTCCCTTTCATAGAAAGTGACATGGTCTGCAAAACTGTGTCAGACAGCTATAGCGAGCATTAGGGTCCCTGTGGCACCATTCGCACAAGTGTGTCACTGACATAGCAACCAGCCAATCCCTGTGGCACCATTCGCACAAGTGTGTCACTGACATAGCAACCAGCCAATTCCTGTGGCACCATTCGCACAAGTGTGTCACCGACATAAGACAGCCAATCCCTGTGGCACCATTCGCACAAGTGTGTCACTGACATAGCAGACAGCCAATCCTTGTGGCACCATTCGCACAAGTGTGTCACTGACATAGCAACCAGCCAATTCCTGTGGCACCATTAGCACAAGTGTGTCACTGACATTGCAACCAGCCAATCCATGTGACACTATTCGCACAAGTGTGTCACTGACATAGCAACCAGCCAATCCCTGTGGCACCATTCGCACAAGTGTGTCACTGACATAGCAAACAGCCAATCCCTGTGACACTATTCGCACAAGTGTGTCACTGACATAGCAACCAGCCAATCCCTGTGGCACCATTCGCACAAGTGTGTCACTGACATAGCAAACAGCCAATCCCTGTGACACTATTCGCACAAGTGTGTCACTGACATAGCAACCAGCCAATCCCTGTGACACTATTCGCACAAGTGTGTCACTGACATAGCAAACAGCCAATCAATGTGGCACCATTCGCACAAGTGTGTCACTGACATAGCAACCAGCCAATCCCTGTGACACTATTCGCACAAGTGTGTCACTGACATAGCAAACAGCCAATCCCTGTGACACTATTCGCACAAGTGTGTCACCGACATAGCAACCAGCCAATCCCTGTGGCACCATTCGCACAAGTGTGTCACTGACATAGCAAACAGCCAATCCCTGTAACACTATTCATTCAAGTGTCACCCCAGCCAGTAGCAGACATATCCAGTCGATATGACACATCTTATCAAGTGCAACAGCAGTTAATAACAAACATCCAGTCCTCATGACAGTATCCACAGAAGTCTCACAATATCAAGTAGGCATTCTCTGTAGGACTATCAATAATGCTTATAGGGAACACCCAGTTTGTGTGACACCGTCCACACCCAAGTGTCACAGTAGCCATAACCCTGTGGCCTTACACATTTTACAAAAGCCAACTGCAAAGATCAAACCCTTGTGCCATCCACCACCACATTACCCAAGTGTATAGCCAGCAGCCAGTCCCATTGTGACACATCACAAAAGTTAGTCAACAGCTATTCCCTGTGTGATGCACCACTAGTGTCACACAAAAATGACCTTCCAAATGAAGTCACTTAACACCTCATCAGAACTATTTCACATATCTATACAAATGCTGGTGTGATACCATTTTAATTCTTATTTAACGCAACACACCATTTACTTTTTTTATGGCTTTTTTTTTTTTGTGGTACAAGCAAGTCAGTCCTAAACCACAGCATTGTTTTTGGCACAAGCTTTGCCCTTTTGTCATAAAGCATTATAGATCGATATTAACAATTCAGTGCCAAGGTACTGACCTCTGCTTTTACTTAGCACAAGTCTTTGCCACACCTAAGGGCCACTATATTCAGTATTTTTTGTGACTGCTGCACTTTTTGTATAGATGAATGCTCAACATTTTCAAGGAAAAGACTCTCTTGTATAATTGAGAGCTTTTTTTTTTTTTTAAGCTATACCTTTGGTCACATTAATGAGCTCTTCTATTATACCGTGGCAGTCACACTTTTTTGGCTTCCCAAGTGACCTAATAGTCAATTTTTTAAAATATGTTTTTTTATTTTTACTTTTTTTTGCCTTTTGAAATTTGGCCAAGTTTGGCAGTGGTAATATATGGGGGGGGGGGTTACTGCCAGTAGGAACTGGGCACAGTTGTTACTAGCAGTATTAAAGGGCCGTTATGAAAGTGGGTGGGTGGGGTGGCATAGCTAAGAGGGCTGTTAACTTCTGTTCAGATAGCCAAGCTTAGACAGGCTTTCACATAGCTGTGGGACGGGTGTTGGGTTAACAGATGTTTTTAGAATGCTTAACAATATTCATGCTATAAAGTTAGCTTTGGGGGCTTTCAACCTCATTGGGTAGTTATTGCTAGAAAGAGGGAAAATTTGAACAAGAATCAGTTCACAAATTGGGTAGCGTAATTCAGAAGCGGTGCCTTGGGTGGTGACCTGTGATATGAGTGTGGTGTTGGGATGGCAGTAAGCAGGAGGTCAGTTACAATTCCTTATGATGGGAAACATTTGAGTTTTGCTATGGAAGTGATTATAAGGGGGGTTTAGTGAAATGCCATAAAGTTTGATCCACGGGATAGCACCAGGGAAACAGGACTACCCCCTCTTTCCATCTCTTTCTTTCTTTCTCTCTCTGCTCTTTTATCTCCTATGCTGCTCGTGTCAGTGTGAATGTCTGTCTGAAAAATATGTGCCAGTGTGTTCATCTTCACATACACTGGGCATTTCCTGTCCTTGTTTGTAAGTTAGAATGTGGAAGTTGTGATGGTACATACACTGGCATACATTAGCTTTTATGTACGGAGTGAATGTATGAGACTTCTAGGTTGTGGCTTATGTATGCATTTCTAATGTACATTGTGGAAAGGCTTTTATATTCAATGTTCGGGTAAGTCTGAGTATGCCTTCAGTATGCCTGCACTTTAAATACAAGCTACTCTGATTTGTCAGGCCTTAGGACTTTTTTTTTTTTAAAAAAGGTCCAAAGTGCAGCGATTATTGAAAGTGCATAAATCCATAGCTGCAAATTACGGATCAGATTACTAAACTTTGAACAGTGAAATATTAAATCTGATTAATATGCCCTTCTGCACTTTAACCTCCCTGGTGGTATTATTATGTCAGATTTTTGAATCTCAAAGCGGTACAATTATTTTGCATAGAAATTTGACGTTTTATATTGTAGGACTGTAATTCTTAGAAATAACTCATTTAAATCTGTCCAAACAAGAGTCTCTAGTAGACATCCTGGGTATGATAGTTTGAAACACAAAATCATAAATTATAATATAATAAATAACTATAACTAATAATAATAATATAATAAAAATTATTCAATAATGTAATCAAAAACACTCAGTGGTTGATGATGGATTTCCCCACAAATCGCTATCGCTCAATTCTGTGAGTGATTCTAATTTTAGTATCGCTGTTTTCTAGCTGGTCTAAAAGCACTTTTGACGTTAACGGACATTTTTTGGTTGCTATAGACAATCTCCAGTTTCCTGGCAGAAAGAACAGTATTTATAATATAGAACTGCATGCAGGACACTGGACAGACCACTTGGGACAAAAGGGATGTGTAATTATTTCATACAGTAATGTAATCTTTAAGATTACAGTATACTGTATCTATACTGTGTTTTTTACTTTTTGAATTTGGCACCGAACTCCGTCCCCGTGCGTCGCAATGCTCGCAGGGAATGGAGCTCGGCACTGTGAATTGAGCAAGACACGGCGGCTTGCAGATCACAGCGGGGAGACATCGCAGGATCCTGGGGACAAGGTATACAACCTCTACATTTGGCTCGGGAATACCGCTTTTGGTACTGAAATTCCACCCCGAGCCAGACTCAGAAATACCGCCAGGGAGGTAAAATAATCATTGGTAATCGGACTCGTGAGCATTCCGGTAACCTCATCACTAGCATGACCTTATTAGCCAGATGACAGCAGGTTCCGCCAGCTTCTTGAAATGTAAAAATAAGTGCACCCAGAAGAGTTTTTTTTAGCTTCCCATTCCCATCCCACAATGCATTGCCTTGGCATTATTAAACCTGATTTCTACGTTTCCTGTCAAGTTAAATAGTTTGTTTGGACCAAGCTGTGGTCTAAATGAATGGTTTCCTTCACCAAGTACTGCATGTATCTTCAGTTACATACAGTTCACAGTGCTGGGTTGCAGCTATGAGACAAGGACTTCCCGTCTCACACCCGGAACAGAATGGAGTCGGTCTGAGCAGCGTTCAGCCATTCATAGGCAGCTTTGTATTCTGTGAATGACTACATAGCTTTCTCTGTTTGGTAGAGTCTGGGAGTGTTATGTCATCAGCCTGCCCCTCTGATTCAATCTCACACCTGGAACAATGCAGAGGCGGTCTGAGGGTTGCTCAGCCATTTATAGGAAGCTTTGTATTCTGTGAATGATTACAAAGCTTCCTCTGATTGGCTGGGCGGGCAGGCTGATGATGTTGCATTCTTCAACCCAGCCAATCAGAGGAAGCCTTGTATTCATTCGCAGAATACAAAGCTCCCTATGAATGGCAGTGTGCCGCTTAGCCTGACTCTGTATTGTTCTGAGTGTGAGACGGGAAGTTTTTGCCTCACAGCCGCAATTCAGCACTGTGTACTATATGTAGCTGAAGGTATATACAGTGCTTAGAGACACTGTTTCCTGTGACTTTAAATAGTTTTGTTTGGACCAAACTATAGTCGCAGGAAACATGGAAATCAGCTTTAACTTTTCATAGTCCTAGACCAGTGATGGAGAACCTTGGCACCCCAGATGTTTTGTAACTACATTTCCCCATGATGCTCAACTACACTACAGAGTGGATGAGCATCATGGGAAATGTAGTTCCAAAACATCTGGGGTGCCATGGTTCGCCATCACTGTCCTAGACATTGCCATGTGTCTCGGGTCGACCGCTTATGGGGTCCTGGGACAAGCAGTTTTTACTTTATGCGAGTACCTAGCCGAACCTTCTTATATAATATAATATAATATAATATAATATAATATAATATAATATAATATATCCAAAAGTTTAGCAGAGGTGAAAGGGCATGCTAGTGACAAGTTTGCCTAGCTGTCTTGTCATGATCTTATGCAAATACCAAATATCATTGCCTGTAACACTTTTCTACATAACAGATTGTGATTTTCATGCAACCATTTGTAGCTTGTATTTCAGCATTCAAGGCTATTTGGGACTCCAGGTGCTGCAAGCAGGCAGCCCATTCATGTCTGTGGGGAAGCAGCGGCTACAGGGACACAGCCGCTTGTCCCAATTTGACAGCCATGTGGGTGAGAGCCTCCAAATGCAAGACAGTGTGTGTTTAGGGCTGCTCACCCATATGGCTATCAAAGTGGGAGGAGCAGCCGCTGCGTCCCCAAAGACATGAATGGGCTGCCTGTGTGCAACGCCTGGAGAATAAAGCTGCATAAATACATGGGCACAGACTATAGGGGCTAACTCCCTTGTGAATGAGGCCTAAATCAAATTTCAGTTCCATGTAAAAATGTAAGTGCCTGTTTTCCTTTTCTAGAAGTTACTGAATGTTTCCAGATTTTATGTATTTATTAAATATAAAGCAACCTGTCACAGTATTTATTTCCAGATTGTATAATGAACACCAACATTTGGTGTTCTTACCGGATGGGTTTTTTTTGTACACAGTAGTAATATTTACGTGTGTTAAGACCTGAGAACACCCATTCTGAATTTTGTTTGCCAATCCCAGGTTCTTGCTGCTCCTAGATATCTGCAGCATTGTTAACTCTAGACTCCATCATTGAATATATAAGCCTTTTCTATACAGGAGGGTTTGATACTAATGCAAAGAAGCTGCACAGCCAGGCTGACCTAAAGAAAGGCATTAACTATTAATTTCCTGATAGAAGCCAGTGCACAAGTACCATCATACTGACTTGTGATTATGGGCCCTCCCCAATATACCTTTTACTTTGTTTTCAAAATTTGTGTACACTGGCTATTTGTGACCAAAACAGACACAGAGGGGTAAAATAAATAATTCAGCGTACTGTCTCAGCTACAGTAGAAATCCCAGAGCTCAGCTTTGCTTTAAAGGATAAGTTCACTTTAAAAATAAATGCACATTTATTTGCAGGTAAAAAAAAAAATGTGCATTTATTATTATTGATTTTTTTTTTTTTTTTGTTGGAGCCTGTAAGCATTGCGATCAGTAGATCGCTGGTGCCATGCAGGTCTTCTGCAGACTTGTCAGTGTACCCGCATATCCTGTATGGGCAGACAGATACACTGACAGAATCAATGAACTACCATGGCGGCACTCCACAGGGCCATAGTATTTGATTGAGAACTACAAACCAACGGCCACAGAGGATGTCGGGTCTTGTAGTTCATTCACACACAGAGCTGATTTCAAATACAGCAGTACTGGGAGAAGTTCCCCGTGCTGTCAGTCACAGGGAGAGGGGAATCGGGCAGCGGCTGCAGCACCCTAAAAGCAGGTAGAACATGTAATGTGTTCCCAAAGGTGAACTTATGGCAAATCTCCTTGTAATGCTCATTCCTTGGCTAGCTTTTTTCAGTTAGTAGAGACATGAATTGGGTTACTCCCTTAAAGTGGTTGTAAACCCAATGTGAAAAAAAGAAACTAACGCCTGCAAGACAAAGGCATAATGAGCTAGTATGCTATGCATACTAGCTCATTATGTAACACTCACCTGAGATGGAAGCCCTCGCTGCGGTGCTTGTACACAGCACCGGCCGGCGACATCACTCCCGGGGGGTTACTTGCGGGTATCGCGGCTCCGGAGCCGTGATTGGCCGGAGCCGCGATGACATCACTCGTGCATGCGTGCCGGAGCCGCCAGTAGCGGCACAGTCTAACGTACGTGCCGTTGCTTCAGTGTGCATGTGCCGATGACGTCGGCAAATACAGGGGCTATCTCCTAAACCATGCAGGTTTAGGAGATATCCTGGGTAGCTACAGGTAAGCCTTATTATAGTCTTACCTGTAGCAACAAAGTGGTCTGTAAGGGTTTACAACCGCTTTAAAAACATGAACTATTTTTGGAATGCTAATGCTGCTCGCTGGATGTAAGGAACACATTGAAGTAGAATAAAAGAATATTGACGCCGAAAAAGAATGTTGCCGATTGAAAATGGTTTCAGTGGCCCTGGAAATGTGCAGTACTATAATAGCTCTGACAAAGATGGTAAGTCGCAAGAAACGAGCCCTGGTGTACACAGACCCTAAGCCACAAAAAGGCCCCATCCTTAAGACCCCTTTCACACCAAGGGCGTTTTGCAGGCGCTATAGCGTTAGAAATAGTGCCTGCAATCCGCCCTAAAACAGCTGCACCATTGTCTCCAGTGTGAAAGCCGGAGGGCTTTCACACTGGAGCGGTGCGCTGGCCGGACGTCAGGAAAAGTCCTGCCAGCAGCTTCTTTTAAACGGTGAAGGAGCGGTAAACACCGCTCCTCCCCATTGAAATCAATGGGGCAGCGCTGTAATACCGCCGGCAAAACGCTGCTATTGCGGCGTATTGCCGGGGGTTTTAACCCTTTCTCAGCCGCTAGCGGGGGTAAAAGCGGCCCAAATGCACCGCAAATCTGACGTTTTACCGCCGACGCTATGGGCGGTGTGTTGTGAAAGGGGTCTTAGTGTAATTTACATAATAACAGAATACTTATTTTATCCACCGTCTCTCAGGTCTTTTTGCTATTCTGTCTGCCTGGCTTAGTATCTTCATGCATCCATACATAGAAGTAAAATGGGACAACGGTGGCAGTCATTTTCTGAGATGAAGCTGAATATTTGGTTTCCTAATAGGGCTGATGTATCACAGTTGAGACATAAAGCATTGCTATGTGTACTTCTCATCCATATGCCCTTTAGTGACTAAATAGATAACAGCTTCATTTAGATACCTGCCTAGCCCAGAAAATACCTAAATTAAGGGGAAAATGTGATATGCTTATGAAAATGTACCTACCTTAGCCATCAGCTAGAAATATGAAAATGGTAAAGTGATTCCACAGCAGAGCAAGAGGATTCTGTGTTTTTTATTATGGGGAATTTTGTTGAGCTAAAGAGCACCAGTCATGTTCTCACTAATCTGTGAAACACACAGAATCTAAGTATGCCCTTGTATTTTGGCAATGACTGATCTGCCCTCCCTGATTTTATTATTATATAATACATAATTCATAGAGCACCAACAGTTTTCACAGTTCTTCACAATATAAAGGGAGACTGCAGTTACATTATAATGCCAGACAAGAGGGTTAGAAGGGTCCTGCTTATGAGTGCTTTACAATCGGAAAGGATGGGACAAGTAAGGCTACTTTCACACTGGGGCGCTTTGCAGGCGCTATAGCGCTAAAAATAGCGCCCTGAAAGAGCCGCTCAATTTACTCCAATGTGAAAGCCCGAGGGAGCGGTGCGCTTGCAGGAATGTCAAAAAAGTCCTGCAAGCCGCATCTTTGCAGCGCTATAGGAGCGGTGTATTCACTGCCCCCTAAGTGCCCCTTCCTATTGAAAACAATGGGGCAGCGCGGCAAACCCGCCTGCATAGCGGCACTTTGCGGGCAGTTTTAACCCTTTTTCGGCCACTAGACCACCCCGCTAGCTGCCGAATAGCATCGGTAGATATAGCGCCGCTTTACCGCCGACGCCCACCCGTGCCAGTCTGAAAGTACAAAGAATAATAACTGAGTTGATGGAGTAGTAAAAAGTTCAGTTTATTAGGTTGAGGCAGGATAGGCTTCTCTAAAGAGATGAGTTTTCAGTCAGCATCTAAAGGTGGACAGAGTAGGAGATAGCTGAACAGATTTGGGTAGAGTGTTCCTGAGGATGCGAGGCTCTGGAGAAATCCTGGAGATGAGCAGGGGAGGGGGCTGTAAAATTCTGGCCAGGTATGTTGGTGTTGTGCCACTCTGGTGATCATAATGGCTAGCCATAGATGATGCCATTTTCTTTCCTGCCACCACGGGTTTGAGAAAAGAAAATCACTCAATTCCCCCATCAACAACACAGTCAGTGTTGTCCTCCTCCCGCATTGTTGTGTTCTGCCAACGGGGAGCCTTCCCGGCCGGCAAAACATAATGATTCCCTCTGGCAGCTATAGTTCAATGATAACTGCTGGCAGCAATAGCTCTATAAGCCACTGGCAGTAATCGCATGCAAAAAATACTACAGGCTGGTTGCCCTGAAGTCGATCGATGGATTCAGTACAACTGGTCTGCCCTTAGATGTGAATCTCAGCCAGTCCCTGCTGAACCGGCTGAGATTGAATCTATCTATGGCTGGCTTAAAGTTGTCAGCTCTAAAACCAGGATGAGGCCAGCTCTCTTAGGCTTGTTTTGGATTCCAGACAAATGTCTGACCGAGTTATCTGCACCTGGTCTAATTCAAATGTCCATGCATGTTTAGAAGGAGTACGCTGACACACACTGTTCAGTGAAAAGCTTCCTTTATTGCTTTTGGGCATATAGTTTATTTTATAGTAGAAGATGACTCATTTGCAAAGCATTATCTCTGGTGGTGCTGTCAAGCAGAGATTGGAGGACTCTTATCTAAGGGGTCGTCTTGTTTTCTGCTGATGGCTTGTGGACTCACTCGATGGGAGGGGGTCTCTAGGTGAGGCATTTTGAGTAAGGAGATTCAGCATTTATATGTATACATAATAGAAATAGTAATTTTATCAAAGCATTAATTAATCCATAACAGGCTCTGTTCACACTGCCGCGACTTAGGGATCCAACTTGTGAGACCCCAAGTCGCATGACATGTGAAATCCCATGTTAGTCAATGAGAGTTGTACTAATTAGCACTACTGAAGTCGCTCCGACTTTAGAAAAGGTTCCTGTTCTACTTCAAGGCAACTTCTATCCGACTTTTGAACATAGGATGTTTATTTACGAATGGCAAATCCACTTTGCACTACAAGTGCACTTGAAATTGCACTGAAAGTGCACTTGGAAGTGCAGTCGCTGTAGATCCGAGGGGTAGATTTGAAATGAGAGGAAGCTCTGCTATCTGCTATCCAATCATGTGCAAGCTAAAATGCTGTTTTTTTATTTTCCTTGCATGTCCCCCTCGGATCTACAGCGACTGCACTTTCAGTGCAATTTCAAGTGCAAAGTGGATTTGCCTTTAGAAAATAACCTCCATAGACTTTAATGGAAGTTGCCTCCAAGTTGGATCCTCATCTTAATTGATGTGAGTTGAATCTGACATTACAGGAAGATTACCCCAGGCATTCCCTGAAGTTGCTTCAAAGTCGCACTGAAGTCACCTGGCAAAGTCCCGCACTGTAAGTTGCGCAACTTTCTGGTCGCGGCAATTTGAACCGAGCCTCAAAGGTGACTCCATTTGCTTTCAAGCTGCTGTGTTTTTTATAGTCCCCAGGGAGTGAAGGTGGATCTGGCATTGCCAGAATACATGGCATGTTTATTTTACAGGTTAGTAAGAACCTGATTGGTTCATTTAGATCTACTGCCTACAATTGGTTGCTGTAGGCAGGCCTCATTGCAGGCTCCTTTTAAAAAAACAACCAGCCAGCCTCTCTGCTCTGTACTTGTGGTCGGCCTTTACAGGACCGCATTTGAATCTGTACTCCTAATTCTTCCACCATAATAAACTGGTGGATTTTTACTATTATAACTGCAACTTTCAGAATTGCTTTGCAATATTTAATGTTTACAGAAATATTATGTTGAGCATTATTGCAGTAAATAGAATCGCTAATTTTCATCAATCCTTTTAAAAAAAGTGAAATGTCTTCTATCACTCATAGCAGATGCAAGTACCTTTTGTGTCTGTGATGACATTTTGTGTTTAGGAGCTTACACCCAACCTAGATGTATGGCCTATAAATGACATGATGTACCCTTCTCTGCACTTGCCCCCCCCCCCCCCCCCCCCCCCCCCCCCTCCTCGTGTTAGAATGGATTGTGAATGCCGTTGGAAAGATGTATGGTGCTGTGAGTGCATATTTGTCAGCCGCCTTTCTCTTGTGAAAAATGTGATGCGACTTTGTGAGTTGTTTAATCCCTTTCAGTGGAATAAGATGGCATTTTGGAGGAATAACATTCTTGGCTTATTCATTTTTTTTTCCTGTTGCTTCTTGAAACAGGTGGATTCCCATTCTAGATGGCTGTTTTTCCCTGATTGCAGCTGCCAGACACACCTCATTGTGTTTTTGAAATAGATAAAAACAGACCAGCTGGGAAACCATTAGCTTTGACAGATGCAACAAAGGAGCAGTTGCTACCTACCTGTTTTAAGAGAGCCATAAAAAAAAAAAAAAAAAAAAACCTAGGTGATAAATCCTAGCTAATTATGGCTAGTTACTGGGTAACTAGTTGAAATTATTTTACCAGCTTTGCTAATGAGACTCTGGGGGGAAAAAATAAAAATAAAAAACCCAAAACACTTGTGTCTCAAAGGTCTGATGAACGCAGCTGTTCCCTGACACGTGCCACATAGTTAACGTGTTCATTGCGTTCATTGCTGCTGTGGAAGTCGGATGTGGTCTGTGATTTAGGAATGGCTGCTTCTTTCAAGGACTTCTCACACAGGAGTTTTACGAACATCAGAAACCTTAATATGAGGACCAAGGGATCTGAAAAATGAAAAAACAATCTTGGCAAGATTGATATTTGGTTGTGTGATAAATCAAATTTTCGCATTTTTGCAAGGACTACAGTAGCAAGGCTTCTTCTGGAGTCCCCCCTTCAGAATTCTGTGACTTAAGAATTCTGCAGGTAGGTGGGCAACAGGTAGCGCTGCTTCTTGTTTGAGCCCACACGGCTTTAAAACTGGACTCTGGGTACAAAAATGCTTGAAGTATAGCTTAACCCTAAGGCTACTTTCACACTGGGGCGCTGGCGGTAAAGCGGCGCTATATTTAGCAGCGTTTTAGCAGCGCTTTTCAGCCACTAGCGGGACAGTTTTAACCCCCGCTAGCGGCCAAAAAAGGGTTTGGATCGCTGCCCCATTGTTTACCGCTTTAGGAGCGGTAAATACACCGCTCCAAAGATGCGGCTAGCAGGACTTGACCGTACTACAAGCGTACCGATCCAGTGTGAAAGCAGCGGCTGTTTGAGGGCGCTTTGCAGGCGCTATTTTTAGCACTTTAGCGCCTTCAAAGTGCCTCAGTGTGAAAGGGGCCTAAAACAGAAATATCTTGCAGCTTAAAGAGGAGTTCCGCCCCCTCCAACCAAAAAAAAAAAAACCTGCTGACTTTTAATATTAGAACACTTACCTGTCCGATGTTGGTACCCCAGCTGATTTTTCAGTTGGCTCTCAAGTGCTACCGCCATTCCTTGTAAGGTAAACTGCCAGTGATGTTGCCAGTGATACTGCCATCATTCTTTGTGAATGGCCCGGCGGAGGAGGGTGGCCGAACCTCCGGGGGACCTCGCTGTGGAGACGGGTACCTGTCAAAAACAGGAAACCCACTCCCCCCTAAAAGTGCCAAATGTGGCAGCTGGGGGGGAGGAAGCAAACAAGTGGAGCTTCCCCTTTTGGGTGGAGCTCCGCTTTAAAGCCTCTATCACATGGGCGTACTACAACGTACACCCTTTTTCATGCAGGCAAATCCCATTTATGTCAGTTGGAAAGCAGTGGCTGCATAGATACAGCTGTTGCTCCAAATTTGACATCCATGTGGTTTCCATGGCCCTGAACACACACTGTCAGTGTCTGGGGCCAAGAACTTGTATGGATATCAAAGTGGCAGCACTTGTCTGTGCAGCCATTTCATCCCATTTGACATAAATGGGGTTGCCTTCACGTGGATATACGGAACACCTTTGCATCCCCATGTAAGCAAACACGCCGCTTGCATGGGTGTACACTGTAGCGTGCCTGTTTTCGAATTTATTTTTTTATTATTTATTTTTTTTTATTTTTTTTAAATCTTCCAATTTTAACACCTTTTTTTTTTTTTTTTGGAAGGTGCAGCACTAAAACAAAAATTTCAATTTAATTAAAATTGGGAAATATCAGCAGGAAAATAATGGTTAAAGGGAGAAGGGGAAGGAGTTAATTAGAGCTGATTAGGGTAAACTAAGGGGTAAATGGACACAAAGTTTATTAAAAAAAAAAAATATATATATATATTATATAGAATTTTTTTAAATATATATGTGTATAATATATATGTATAATATATATATATTTTTTAAAAAACACACACACAATGCAATTCTGGCAATCGCACTGCATTTTGCGATCTGTTTCGGGGACACCCACAGCAGATTGCATGGACGCCGTGCGATTGCTATGCAGTGCGATGTGGGGAAACGCATCGAATCTTGCGCATTTCCTGTATCACATCAGTGTGAACCAGGGCTCAAACAACCCATTCAGTTTAAAAATCAAAGGCAAAACATTTGTGTATAGATATAAAAATAAATGATTGAAGTACCTTTTTTTGCCTTTTTTTTTTTTTTTTTTATAAGTGATCAGCTCTGTTCTCAGCTGCATAAGATCTGGGGGAGGAGAAGCAGCAGTGTGTCAGGAAAAGTCTGATCATTGGAGGAGAGCAGGCTGAGTTCCCAGCACACCCAAAGAACTGACCACGCTGTGCTCTTATGCCTAGTGTGGTCCGTTTTTAATAGGAAAGCAGAGGGACTGGCAGGATCACCAGGGATTTCGTACAAAGGAAGCAATACAAAGAGGATAGGATACTTTTTCATAAATACATGGTACAGCAGGCACATATCAAGAACATGAAATGTTGGGCTTACATATTCTTTAATGAAATTGCAAATCTGTCCGGTTGGAGCTCTTGGAAACAAATCTTGCCGCTGTAGTCCTGCACCTATCCGGTGTTTGCTATATAATTCTTTTGCACCCCCGATAGCTAAATCTGTTTAGCTGGACCATAGCTTTTTAAGTTGTAAGTTCTGGTAATTTTTGCCATAACAATCTATGCAAGATGCCATCTTAGTCCATGTAAGAGGTCATCTAGGAATCCACCTCGATCACGCCTCACCCTGTAATAGGACTTCTCAAAAATTTATAAGGAAAGCCGGCCCCTCCCCTTACTGTTTAACCCTTAATTTCCCACCCCCCTCCTTCAGCCAATGGAAATCTTTGTGGATGACGAGACCAAGCTGACTCTTCACGGACTCCAACAATATTACGTCAAGCTCAAGGACAATGAGAAAAACCGCAAACTTTTTGATCTTCTAGATCTATTGGAGTTCAACCAGGTAAAAAAATGTGTTGTTTTCTTTTACAAAGCTCAGTTTGAAGAGAAATGGAAGTCGTTTAAGAATGTCGCCCACTTGTGTTTTCGTCTATTTATCCACCAGAAGGAGATCCCATCACCTCTACACTCATAGGTTGGGAAGGGATTTCTCCAGAATAGGGACGCAGACGACAATAAAAACATGAATTTAACCACTTGCCGCTAGGCAATGTACCCGTACGTTGCTTGACTTTCATTGGTTATGCTGGGATGGTAGCTGCAGCATTCCGATATCCGTATTTAGCTGTCGTTAGTAAAAGCAATCTGGGCAACGTACCCGTACATTGCCCAATTTTCAGTGGTTATGCCGGGATGATAGCTGCAGTGCCCCGGTATCGTTTAGAGCTGGCGATGCTGTTTTTAGTAAAAGCAATTTGAGCAACTTACCCATACATTGCCCAAATTCCAGTGTTTATACTAGGATGATAGCTGCAGCATCCCGATATCATTATATAGAGCTGGGGATTGCTGTTTTCAGTAAAAGCAATCCAAGCGATGTACCTGGGATGACTGCTGCAGCATCCCGGTATCTAGAGTTGGCGATGCTGTTTTCAGTAAAAGCAATCCGAGCGACGTACCCGTACAAGTTCCAGTTTTTAGACCAGGATGATGGCAGCAGCTACAGCATCCCGGTATCATTTTTTTTTTAGAGCTGGCGATGCTGTTTTCAGTAAAAGCAATCCGAGCGGCTAAATAGCCACTGAATTGCTTTTAAAAGTGGTGCTAGGGGTGTCGTCTGGCTCTCCCGTCCCGACAGTTCCGCTTAGTGACCATAGAGCAGATTGGGGACCGGAACGGCCTCTATCATCTCTTTGGTCTAAGAATGCGGAAGCAACGACTATTCATCACTTACGATTTCACCGGTTGTAAACAAACCATTACTGGCTTAAAAAAAAAAAAGCATTGGATCACTCTCTTGGTATGATCCAAACCTTTTAAGGGTATAAAAGAGATCTGGGGTCCGAAAGAGGACCTGTCACTGCCTATTGCTATCACAAGGGATGTTTTCATTCTTTGTAATAATAGAAGTGATAAAAAAAAAGTGTAAAAATTATTTTAAAAAATGTAATTCTTCTTTAAAAAATTGTATAATGTTTGGAGGTTCTACGTAATTTTTTTTTTTAGCAAAAAATACAGATTTTTACATGTATGTGAGAAGTGTCAGAAAAAGGGCTGGTCTTCAAGTGGTTAAGACGTATCTTCTCAATTTGAACCAAAGTAAAAACTTTGGTTGGAGTTGAGCTTTTGGGCTCATTCTGATAGGTGCTGAGACCCTTTCTCTGTGCTGAGCTGCTTTTTAGTGCGTGTGCATCCACTCCAGAGCTGTGTATAGGCAGTGTCTGCAGCCATAGAGGTAGATGCAGACGCAGCAGCTGCATGTGAAAATTGTGTGTGGTTAGGAGCGGGTGCACAGATCCAAACGCAGACACTGTGTTTTGTATCAGATCCATGCAACTGATCCTGCCTGTTAAATTTAGACCAGTGACTGTGCAGCCGCTGAGTCTACATTCACTTCTATGGGCTGCCTTTCTGCAGCTCCGAGGTGGATGCAGACGCAGAAAAAAAAAAAAAACAGCTCAGCGCGGAGGGCTGGTTTAGGCGCCCGTCTGAATGAGCCCTTAAAGTGAATGTGTGCAATAAAAATGAATATTGATTACAGTAAGTCTTGTCATAGTGACTTTGAGCCTGAGTTCACGCAGGAGCGGTGCCGGAAACCTTCCTGCATGATTGGTTCCACCATCTCCGGCTGCTGATACCACTGTGGACATCAGTGGCTGCAGCATGGGCTCCTCCTGCCTCTCCCATGGCTCACTCTTCCCCGGCGGTTCCATCTATCCACTGGACCCCTCCCCAAGTCCGCTGTGCCCGATTGCCAATCCTCTGCTGTCAGACAACGCAAAGCCACTTCACAGGTCTGGGGATTTGTATCGGTGCAACCCTAGGTAGAACCTGTGTTTTGCTGCTATCCAAGGTTCCATTAGAGAGATTTCTCTTCTGGGGGACAACATTTTACTGACCAGGAAGGGGAAAAGCTGCAACAGGGAAACTACAATAAATAGTATTCAGGGGAAAAAAAATTATATATTTTTTTTTGGTAGATCTAATAAGATCAAATAAGCTATAATGATTTTCAAGGCGATTGCTCATTTGTTTACACGGCTATTTGCAGGTGGTCATCTTTGTGAAGTCAGTCCAAAGATGCATTGCTCTGGCTCAGCTGTTGGTGGAACAGAACTTCCCAGCTATTGCTATTCATCGCGGGATGCAACAGGAGGAAAGGTGGGACCTGTGATTCACTGCTTCATCTTAGCAGAAAATGATTTGGGAGTGTTGAGCCATGAAGGCTCAGAGATGTGCTCGTAGGGATGAGCTCTGGGATTATGGTTTGCACTCTTCATAGATGAATTACTTAAAATCTTGTGTTCACCGACAGGCTTTCCCGGTACCAACAATTCAAGGATTTCCAGCGCAGGATCCTGGTTGCCACCAATCTTTTTGGTCGTGGCATGGACATTGAGAGAGTAAACATTGCCTTCAATTATGACATGCCGGAAGACTCTGACACCTATCTGCACAGGGTATGAACTCTATTTTCCTGTTTCTTTAATGACAAACAGAACAGGCCAGACTCAGACTAGAAGTGTTCTCATGTGGTTTAGGATATTTGATGCAAATTGGAGGCCCTTCCAGCTCCGGATGCTTTGACTAATTTTTTAAAAGTGTTAGAGAATCTGTCACTTTGCCCATTCATGGTAAAATGACAGGTTCTCCTTTAAAGCGGTTCTGCACCCAACCATAGAAGTATGTCTCTATGGCTTCCCTAGCATTCAAGATGACAGAATTGATGGTTCAATTCTGCATCTTTTAAACTTACCTTTATTGATGGCTTCATCTGTATTCTTCTCCCTGCGGGGGTGGGCGGGCTCTCAGCGGTGATCGCCGTCATTTCCTGTCCAGTTCGCTGTGTCTCCTGGGATCTCGTGTAATCAATCCCAGGAGACATTGCGGGTGTTCCGACGCAAAATCTCGTGTGATTTGCATGGTTGCCATGGTAACCGTCCCGATTACCAATTACGCCGCTTGTAGCTACAGCGCATGCACGGAAACCGGCAATGCATGCTGGGAGGGGAAAAAGAAGGCAACCAGGAAGAGTTTGCTTGTGGGTTTCAAATGCCCACAAGCAAAATGACATCGCTCGAGAGAAGTTTTTCATAACGAATCAGTCTACATACAAACGGACGTAGGAACGCTGCAGCACCTAAACAAGTAAGTTTCTTTTAAGAAGCATACTTTACACATAGATGGACCAAAAAAAAAAATTTTGATTTTGTCAGTGCAGAACCGCTTTAAGAGCCCCACACCTTGTGCTCCCTGCTATTCTGTTGGTGCCCTATCTAAATAAGCAGATCTTGCTGATATAGAGGTGCATGTTATAACGTTCGAGGATGTAGTGCACAGAGAGATTTGTTTTTCCACTTACTGCACTTATAATTGGCTTCACAGAACGATGACTTACTTCATTGGTTCGCTTCCCACGTTAGCTGATCTGCGGCTATCCCTGGGATCATGCACCAGGGTATGCACAAGCTTCAAAACATAAGGGAACAATGGGAAGCGCACAACTAGCGCAGTTAATATTAAACTAAGAGAATAAAATGCACTCGCGTTAACCAGATCAGGTGTGCACCTTTCAACATTTCACGTGTATCACTGGCCAGGATTCTTATGTGATCTAACCTTTCATAAGTCTCTCTCAGTGCAAGCTGTAGATGCAGACTACGGAAAGGAACACATGCACTCCCAGCTAAGTGCTGCTCCACAGTGGTGCTCGCAGAGCACTGTCAGTGTTTATAGGATTGCTGTCCACTCCCTGATCAAGCTTCCTGGGTTGCCATGACGACGCACGTTTTCGGGTGCTTGTCCCCCTTTCTCAAGTCTCGACTTAAAAAAAAAGGGGGGAAAGGCCCTGAAACGTACGTTGTCATGGCAATGCAGGAAGCTTGATTGGGCAGTGGCCACAGCAATCCTATATATGCTGACAGTGCTCTGGGAGCTTCACTGTGGAGCTTTGTTCTAATTCTAAGCAGCAATTCGCCTGGCCCAGACACCTTCACTTAAGGCGTAAGCCTCCAAAGGGCTATGACTCCAACGTGGTGATGAGGAAGTAACCGGGTGGGGTTACATTTGTAGACCAGAGTTATTTTTTAAACTTCCATGTCTTTTTTTTTTTTTTTTCCATCACTAGGTGGCACGCGCTGGTAGGTTTGGGACCAAAGGTCTGGCCATCACGTTTGTATCGGATGAGCAGGATGCAAAAATCCTAAACGAGGTTCAAGATCGGTTTGAGGTCAACATCAGCGAACTGCCTGATGAAATTGACATCTCGTCGTACAGTGAGTGTTATTTAACAATCATTTTGTGCTCTGTAACATCTTCTCTATGGTGCCCAAATGCATTTCAACGTGAGCTTTCTGTTTTGGTTACATGTATGGAAAGTGTAAGCATTTCTGTATGTTTTTTGGGATAATGAAAATATTGCTATCTTGAGAATTTGCTTCAAATGAAGAAAACACTCCAATGATTGAGTCTACTCAAGTGGAATGTGATTAGGGCATTCCTTATGATTATCTTTTCTGCTCTTCTATTCTTCGCTGTTCATATGTAAAGTAAAAACAATCTATGAATATCTTTAGAAGTTATACTGGTAGTGATAGAGATGATTTTAATAGCCTAGTGTGGGGGTATGGTGACATATTGGGAAATTGTGTGTGTGTGGGGTGGGGTCTGTAATAGTGAAAAGATTAGGGAGCCCCGAACTAGCTAATCGATTTTTCTCAACTGCATCAGTTACCCTTTCTGTACAATATCAGTCTACTTCCTTATTTTGTAATCAAGCTTCTTTCCTTTTTCCTGTTTCAGTTGAACAGACACGGTGAAGCCAGGTCTCTCCATCGACCAGTCAGTGTGGCTGCCGAACGCGGTGCACACCTGTGGTTCCTCTCAGCACCGGTTTGGGGGAGGCCGCCAACAGCTAAACTGTTTTAAAAAGGGAGCTTGGTAATTTAATGCACCCAGCCCGTGTCAGTGTTTAAACAGGCAGAATACTGCTGAGTTTGTCGCACCCCTTCCCCTCTGCTCAGCACCGTGGACCTGCAGAACCTCTCATCGCTTTACCAACAAGGAACTGGTTTTCAGTTGTGCAGGGATTAAACAAAGAATGCAAAGAAACAAAAAAAGTTGCATTCAATTTGAAAAGAAATGTTCGGTTTGTTTTATATAGTGTATTAGAGGGCTTTACGGGAATGTAATGAATCTGAGTGGATTATGTGGAAATTTAGAGTTTAATGCCTGTGATTTGTGGTAAGACACCAAGATACTCAGCCCTGGTTTTGGTTCTTTTTTTTTTTTTAATTTTTATTAGAAATATCAACCTTTTGTTTAGTTACCACCCTCTGCATAAGTGACCAGTGGTGTCGCCATTTATTGTATCATGACTTCCTACACCATGTCACAATAAATACCAAATGAAAAAGTTTGAAGCGTGTGATCTTTCCTCTCTAATGCCTTGTACTTGTGCCACCTTTAAAAAAAAAAAGACACCAGGGATTGATTTTAGGGCTGTGGAAATTAAAGATGAATTCCTTGATTCATTTTTTTGATCGATCAAAAGAGTTCCGTCGGAAATCCGGTGACATCACGGACATCAACGTCATTGGACTCCTCCCCCCTTCCCCAAGTCCCTCCGTCTGCTAATGAAGGGAAGGGGGGAGGAGTCCGATGACATTGAAGTTGTGATTGAACGTAACGCGTACGGGGGAGGAGCTATGCATGACGTCACCAGCTGCTGCCTTACGGAACTAACACGATTGTCGGCTTTACATGCTGTGTTTTTATCATCTTTATGTGAGTAGTTTGTGTTTTGAACACAAATTTCATCTTATACTTATGCGGTGAGCACTTAGATCTTTTCTTTCTACCCATGACCTGGCGTCCTTGCTGAGATCTAAGGAGAGAGAGAAGTTTTATGTTCCGTGTTAACCCTTTTGATACCCGCTTGCATGACCACCTGTTTGCACAGGGGTCAATGCCATAAGGTGAGAGTGATTAGTTAGACCGGAGGGGGAGGGATTGTCGCACTACTGTGGAAAAAAAATTACTTAAGTCAGTGCTACAGTTTGAATTTAAAACGTATTTGTGTGAACTGTGAAGTTAAGTCATGGATTGTGGAAACTAACTAGTGTCGGGTGATTGTATATAGTGTATACCACATTTACCACTGACTAATGCAGAGTTGCAATGCAAGGAGATCAGCTAAAAGTAGTTGGATCTGTATGTGCGTTATAATTAATCGAAATTAGTCGATTAAAAAAAATAATCGAACATGAAAATTTTAATCAGTAACAGCCCTAATTGATTTACTAAAACTAGAGAGTGCAAAATCTGGTGAAGCTCTGCATAGACCAAAGTCAGGCTGTTCTTGGTCAAATGTGTCACCTTCCATGAATGCCTAGCACAGACATATTTACCACTTCAATACTGGGTACTTTCACCCCCTTCCTGCCCAGGCCAATTTTCAGCTTTCAACGCTGTCGCATGTTGAATGACAATTGCGCGGTCATGCAGCACTGTACCCATATGGCATTTTTATTTTTTATTTTTTTGAGATAGAGCTTTCTTTTGGTGGTATTTAATCACCACGGGGGGTTTTATTTTTTGCTAAATAAATGAAAAAAGGCAGAAAATCTTGAAAAAAACAAAAAAGTTTCTTTGGTTCTGTTATTAGGGCGGCACTAATTATCTGTGTAAATGTCCCCCGTCACACTTGCCGATTACAGGCTCTCCTCTCTTCACGCTATGACGGTGCGTGAGGAAAGGAATGCCGATAACAGGCAGGTTTGTTTACATGTGATCAGCTGTGATTGGACACAGCTGATCACATGGTAAAGGGCTGCTGTGATTTGGCCTTTTAATGCGATCATAGAGTGTGCCGGATGCACGCCCCAGGGCATGTGGGTCTGGGAGCACATCCTCCTGGAAATAGAGACCTGCTATAGCGTGGGTCTGAAGTGGTTAAATTTGACCATATTTGTTATTGACTTGCAAATTCTGGGATAAATAGCGGCATTGTGTTAGCACTACTCCTCATTCTCTCTAGACAGTATAGGGTTTGCCAGACCTGATTACTGTCACAAGCACCAAGGCCAATGTTTAATGGCCTGCAGCAGGTAAGAAGCGTGGATCAATAAGTATACTTTACTAGGGTGGGCACGAAATGCTGGCATTTGTCCATACATGGAAGAGTATCAAGGTTCACTTTAACACCCCCCCCCTTCCCTGTTACTCCAGTCAGGGAGTACTTTGTGCTAACCCCGGAAGCAGCCAAAATCCTTTATTGTACATCACGGTACACAGGGCACCTTCATATACATTATGTTAGTTATGCTGCCACTAAGTGATTAGACACTGGAAAAAAAAAAATACAGGAAGTCCCCTCCCAGCCATAACCCCTCCCTGTTGGGCAAAGCTTCAGTTTTTATGCAGCATTTCATTTGCATTTTCATACAGCTTTAAAACGCTCAGAGGAATGGTACCCAGACCCTGCAATGTTTCTGGTTGGCACTGGACCCTGTGGAAAGGGACCTTGTACAATGATAATATTGCCTTGTGGACCTGTACAGTGCTATACAGGTTCAGAGTAGTGATCCCTAGCTGGGTAGTTGAATCCCTGAAGACTTATTTGGCACTGTGATTGGTGAAGATCGGATCCCCTAGGGGAGTGGCAGGACTGGTGAGTAGCCTAGCTGGTGACCTCCCCAGGACAGGAAAGATGGCTCTCAATGTTGTTTTTTTTTTTTATGCAGTGTGGAACTACAGTCACAGCATGGAGTGTAGTGCATTGTGTACACACTTGTTAACCTTTCAGGACCCCACCTAGCGGTTTGAGAGTCTCTAAGCGTCAAATGCAGGAGGCAGAGTTTATTTTTCTCTGCTCCCTGCATTCACTCTTAACAATCGGGCAATCATGTACAGTATGGCTTGAAGTCACAAGTGGGTTGGAGTGCTCTGGTGGTGGTCATCTTGGCATCGGCAGTACAGGTCTGGGGCAGACTGGTCCCACCTTTCCTTGTGGGAGGTTGGGGAAATCACTAACAGATTTAGTGGGTCATGTTGATGTTTATTAGCCCAGTGTCCTCTGGTACTGCTTTTTGCAGCAAGGGTCCCCATATATGTGTCAGCAGGCCAATATCTCATCAGATAGGAGTAGGGATGCAATGGATCAAAAAACTCACGGATCGGATTGATCCTCGGATCAGAGTCACGGATCGGATCATTTTTCGGATCAGCAAATAATAATTGAATTTGCAAAAACCTGTGAAAAATCCACCACCATATAGTCCCCACTGTAATATCCACGTCATCTCCCCCACTGTAATATTGTCTGAGTATTGGCAGGGCATGGCCGAGTATTGGCAGGGTAATGCAGAGTTTGTTTACAAGTGATCGCTCCGTCATTTGACGGAGCGATCACATTGTAAACAGCGGCCGGGTGTACCAAGATGGCCGCCGCTCCGGAGCTAGGCCGCAACCTTTCCTTAGGCCGAGGCTGTGGAGCGCTCTGCGGATCGCGGGGTGTGCCGATCCGTAGAGGGTGACCCATTCAGATCACGGATCGGCGACGATCCGTTGCACCCCTAGATAGGAGGACCTAAACACTGCCCCCTGGAGGTCAGTTTGTTTTAAGCAATGCTGAGCCCCTCAACCCCTCTGGTATTTCTGCTACTTCTGGGGCACCTTCCCTCAGTTCATTTGCAACAAAAAGGAACCCTCATTCGCTATCGCTGGGTACAGTAGCAGTTTTACAAAATACTTTGAATCTGCAAAAAAATATTTGCTCTCGTGCAAGCGTTCGATCATCTTCTATCTTCAGGAGTGCTCATTCCAGTTCCAAGAGGGCGAAAGGTTTTGCGGCTTCTATTCAAACATTTTCTCGGTTCCTAAACCAAACGGTGATGTTCATCCCGCTTGGATCCCAAGAGACTCAGCAAGTTTCTATGAGTGCAACGGTGGCCTCTCTCCAGCAGGCAGATCCTGGCATTGGTGGATATGATGCTTCTTCTGCATGTTCTGATCTTTCAACCTCACCAAAGGTTTTCTGCAACTGTGGTGGAAGACTGCGACTGCAAGTTTGCGGCCCTGCTGTTATTTATTTTTTATTATAGGTACTTATATAGCGCTGTCAATTTACACGTATATTGTACATTCACATCTGTCCCTGCCATCAAGGAGCTTACAATCAAATGCTGCGTACACACGGTCGGAATTTCCGATGGAAACAGTCCGATGGGATCTTTTCATCGGATTTTCGGACCGTGTGTATACCCATCGGTCTTTTTCTGTCGGAATTTCCGACGGACTTTGGATTGAGAACCTGTTCTTAATTTTTTTCCCAAGGAAAACCTTTCGATCGGATTTTCCGATCGTGTGTATGCAATTCCGACACGCAAAATTCCGACGCATGCTCAGAAACAATTCGACGCATGCTCAGAAGCATTAAACTTCCCTTTTTATAGTGCAGTCAAACGTTTTTTAAGGCGTGGTGTTATTGACCGTCGGAATTTGGTGTGACCGTGTGTAGGCAAGACAGTTTGAGCGAAATTCCGACGGGAAAACCATCAGAGCTTTTTCCGACGAGAATTCCGACTGTGTGTATGCGGCATAAAATCCCTAACTCGCATTCATACACACAGGGCCAATTAACCTACCAGCATGTCTTTGGAGTGTGGGAGGAAACTGGAGTACCCGGAGCAAACCAACACAGACCCAGGGAGAACATGCAAACTGCAGTCAGGTAGTGTCATGGTTGGGATTCGAACCAATAACCCTAGTGCTGCTAAGCGGAAGTGCTAACCACTTTGCTGCCCTGCTTCTCCACCGCAACCGGGGTTCTGATTCAGGGGCTATGACGTACATGGGGGTATTTCTGTTATCGAAAAATGGTAGCCTCCTCAGGATGTGCCTTTGCCCAATTTCATCCCAAACCCCTCCAACAGAAAATCTGAGGGCTGCTCAGCCATTCACAGAAAGACTTCAATTTTATCAATGAATACAAGGCTTCCTCTGATTGGCTGAGGCAGACCGATGATGTCACGATCTCCACCTCCGCTAATCCAGAGGAAGCCTTGTATTAACAAGGACATTACTATACTGAGGCCTCCGCTAATTGTAAATAAATAGAAATGTGAATTGAATTGCGTTATAAATAAATCCATACAAATGGAAACTGCCATGGTGTCATTCTTATCCGCCAGAGTCTTTACTACCCTGGTAGCTGAAGCTATACCCTGTACCCTGGAAGTATTCCTGCTCAGGTAAGCCATACAGTCCTTGGCATGTTAATTGGTGGTGTGTTGCCCCTCTCCTGAAGCCAAAACATTAGTAAAAATTCCTGTCCTTATTTGCCACCACAAACATTAGAAAAGAAGGGGTCAGGGTCTGTTTAGCATTTTGCTCCTAATAGAGGTTTTCCTGGTGCTTCTTTGCCATTGCTCCGATGTTGCCACCATTGATTTTGAAATGCGAGCCTTTAATTTCACCTCATGTTGTTACAGAAAAGAATTTTCAGGGCTGGGAATCTTTTTGTTACAGCTCACGCCCACTTCTTTTTAGATTTATATTTCTCGCACAATTCTCCCAACATTGATTAGAAATTTGTTTGTTTTTAAAAAAAAAATTCCAACATGCCCGATCACTTAAATTCAATGGCCACATGAAAGTTGGCCGTTACTGGGGCCTACTAATGCCGCTTACAAACGATCGGAAATTCCGCCAGCAAAAGTCTGGTGAGAGCTTTTGGTCGGAAAATGTGACCGTGTGTAGGCTCCATCTGACTTTTACTGGCGGAATTCCAGCCAGCAAAAGATTGAGAGCAGGTTCTCAATTTTTTCAGTCGGAAAAAGTTCTGATGGGAAATTCCGATCGTCTGTACCAATTCCGATGTGCAAAATTCCTACGCATGCTCTGAAACAATTTGACCCATGCTCGGAAGCATTGAACTTCATTTTCTGGGCTTTTCGTGTTGTAGGTCACCGCGTTCTTGAGTTCTTCAGCGAACCTTTGTGTGACTGTGTGTATGCAAGCCAAGCTTGAGTGGAATTTCGTTGCAAAAACCATCCAAGATTTTTCTGACGGAAAATCTGCTCGTGTGCAAAATTAGAACGAAAACTTATGAAGTTATGATCTTTGAAGGAAAATTCTTTTGGAATTCGACCGACGTATGGCCAGCTGAAAGAGGAAGTAAACTTCCCTCCAATGTTTTTACCTATAAGTACTGTAAATATCTCCTAAACCCGCCCTGTCTAGGAGATATTTACTGTATACTGCGCTGATGACATTATCAGCGCATGCGCTCTGAAAGAACTTATGCCCGTGTCGTTTCTTCAGAGCCGTGACTGGCGGCTCACACGTGAAAGTGACGTTACGCAGCTCCGGACAGTCACACAGCCGGAGTCCACAGACCCCGGAAGGAAAAACGGGCGAAAATGGATGCGGCCTCCAGTGGAGATGATGGGGGCTTTGTTTGCAGGTAAGTTTCACATATTGTGCTAGTATGGAATGCATAGCAATGCACTAGCACATTATGTCTTTACTTTGCAGGTCACAAAAAAAAAAGGGCAGTGTTTACTTCGTCTTTAACTCTAGAAAATGCATTGCATTTTTCCCGACACAGCAACCACCACTGCAGCCAGAATCGCTGAACTGTCCAAATTCCAGCTGTTCAAGTAAAGCAGGGATATGCAATTAGCGAACCTTCAGCTGCTGCAAAACTACAAGTCCCATCATGCCTCTGCTTCTGGGTGTCATGCTTGTGGCTGTCAGAGTCTTGCTATGCCTCATGGGACTTGTAGTTCTGCAACAGCTGAGAGGTCCGCTAATTGCATATCCCTGAAGTAAAGGATATGGCACATGATTGAATGACCGATTCTAAAGGAAGTCACTTATAAGCTCTATATTACAACCTGTGCTGCCACAGCCGTTTGCCACCCATCACTCCCAGTGTAGAGTACAATGCAGGATCACCACTGGGAGACAGTGATCACCCCAAGGCTACAGGGACCTTCATGACTTGGTTTAAAAGCCTAAAAAACACTTTTTAAAAAATGACATTAACATAAGTGCAAATTTTGTGATGTGGGTTTAGATCTACTTTTAATAGACACTTACAAAACATTTTTACTAAAACAGCAAATATCTGATGACAGTGTGTTCATTTCTATGCATGCAATAGTCGTTGGAAGTTTCCAAATGTCTGAAAAAAGCAAAAGTCACTTTCCTTTCATCTGCTTCTCCACATTGTGGTCTAGGTCTTCAGCGGTCTGTCACCCTCCCCCCTGCTTAATGCTCCAATCGGCAATGCTGCTCAAGAAAAGTGAGCGCTGTGAACATTGGCTGGGGGGGGGGGGGGATGACAGATGCGCTGTGTCAAGCAGCAGTTTGTAGCGTGCAGCTTCCACAGGATATTTTAAACCTCACTGCAGCAAATAAGCCGGTTAACACAAGAAACCCTCTATTATTATTGCTTATGGAGCCCGGCTGCATTACAAAAATTGTTGATAAAGCTTTAAAATGAAAGTAGAACTATAGGCAAATTTTTTTTATTTTATTTGGACAGCGTAAGAGACGGTATGACCCCCTGTTGGTTCATTTTTTTTTTTTGCCATCTGTGCACCATTTGGGGATACTTCCTCTTCCTTCCTTTTGTTTCGTAGCCAAAACAGGAAATCCCTGAAATCTAACCATTTCAGCTCCAGAAGATTTTACGCCCCCTTCATGACCAGGCCATTTTTTGCTATATGGCACTGTGGTACTTTAACCACCTAAGGACTGCCCCATGTACATTCACTGTGGCAGGGCGGCCCTTAAGCGCAAAATCACATACCTGTATGTGATTCTCGTGCATGACTCTGTGGTGCATGCCGCCGGAGCCGCACTCCCGCTGTGATTGGGCACAGCCGGAGCCAATCAGCGGGTCCGGTGGCCGCGATCACTCTCTGGAGAGATAGGCCCCTTTCACACTGGGGCGGGAGCGGCGTTGGTGGTAAAGCAGCGCTATATTTAGCGCTGCTTTACTGTGGTTTTAGCCGCGGTATTCGGCCGCTAGCGGTGCGGTTTTAACCCCCGCTAGCGGCCGAAAAAGGGTTAAAACCCCCCGCAATGCGCCACCGCAGTGGTGGTATTGCCACGGTCTCCCATTGATTTCAATGGGTAGGAGCGGTGTATACACCGCTCCAAAGATGCTGCTAGCAGGACTTTTTGACCGTCCTGCTAGCGCACCGCTCCAGTGTGAAAGCCCCCCGGCTTTCACACTGGAGAGAATGGGGCCGGATTTTTTCAGGCGCTGTACAGGCGCTATTTTTAGCGCTGTAGCGCCTGAAAAACGCCCCAGTGTGAAAGGGGCCATAGAATGGCAGTCTGCCTATGTAAACAAGGCAGGCCGTCGTGCTGTCAGACAGGAAGAGAGACATCTGTGATTCCTTCTAATCAGGAACACAGATGTCTCTCTTCCTCAAGTCAGTCCATCCCCCACAGAGTAAGAAAACAGTTAACCCTTTAATTGCCCCTGATGTTAACCCATTCCTTGCCAGTGTCATTTATGAATGACTTGTATAGCGCTACCTATGCAAACTGAATCGCTTAAGGGCGCTATTTGCTGCCGGTGTCTATCTGCGGTGTAGCGCGGTCCTTAACCCGTAGGGTCCCAACGCGCTTACAAACACATACACATATTATGGACAATTTTTAGACGGTCTAATTAACCTACCAGCATGTCTTTGGAGGGTGGGAGGAAACTGTAGTACCCGGTGGAAACCCACGCAGACACAAGGGGAACAGGCAGATGGTGTCGTGGTCGAGATTTGAACCAGCGACCCTATTGCTGCTAGGTGAAAGTGCTAACCACTACACCACTGTGCTGCCCTTATAGTGACAGTGCATTTTTTTTTTTTGCCACTTATCACTGTCACTGGTCCCCAAAAACTGTAATTTAGTGTCAGATTTGTCCACCGCAATGTCGCAGTCCCGTTTAAAAAAATAAAATAAAAAAAATCACTGATCGCCGCCATTACTAGTAAAAATATTTAAAAAAATAAAAAGTCTAAATCTTTCCCATGGTTTCTAGATGCTATAACTTTTGCACAAACCAATCAATATACGCTTATTGGGGTTTTTTTTTTTTTTTTTTTACCAAAAAGAAAATACAAATTGGCCTAAATTGATGAATAAATTTGATTTGAAGCGGTTGTATAACCTGTAAGGCAAAAGGCATAATGAGCTGGTATGCACCGCATACCAGCTCATTATGAAATGCTCACCTTAGAACGAGGCGCCGGCCGCTGATCGCGGTCACCGCCGAGAGAGCTGACATTTCCCCTTGGCATGTCTTCCGGGTTCGCGGCATGCGCACGGGAGACTTCTTTCCAGAAAGGTCCGGCAGCGCCAGCCGAACCTTCACATTGCATGCGCCACTGACATCAGCGGCTGCATGCAAAGTGAATATCTCCTAAACTGTACAGGTTTAGGAGATATTCATTTTATCTACAGATGAGCTTTATAATAGACTTACCTGTAGGAAAAAAAAAAAAAAAGGGGTACCAATTTAATTTTTTTTTATTGGATGTTTTTATAGCAGAAATTGTTGGTTTATAGCACTAAAAATAAAAAACGCAGAGGTGATTAAATACCACCAAAAGAAAGTTCTATTTGTGGGAAAGAAAAAAAGGACATCAAATGTTATTTAGGTACAGCAATGCAGTGCTGCATCACTAATTAAAAAAAAAATGGCCTGGTTGGGGGTGTAAAACCTTCCGAAGCTGAAGTGGTTAACTGACAATTGCGCGGTCATGTGACTCTGTAGGCAAACAAGATTTATTTTTAGTTTTTCCTCACAAATCACAGGTAGAGCGGTAATTTGGTGATTTTTTTTTTTATTGGTGACTAACTAGATGGACTTGTGTCTCTCTTTAACCAGACTAAAGCTGGCCATACACTATATGAAAAATCAGTCATTAGACCATTCGTTCGATTTTTCGGCCAGTTAATGGACACAAAATCGATAATCGTTTGGACGTTTTTGAGCCGAAAAAACGGAGGACAAGTTTGGAAATTTTCTGCCGAACGAACGATAAATTGAAAGGTTAATGTGTTTCCCGTCCGACCTGTCTGCACTAGGTATATGTAAAAAAAACGAACATAATTTTTTTTTTTTATTTATGTTCACTGAACGATTTATCAGCCATTACATGATGGCACCATCGTTTGCGCTCGCGGCCGAACGTTCGTTTTTCGAAATTGGGTTCGGCCGATTTTTAGACTAGTGTATGGCCAGCATAACAATGTAAATCAAGACTGGGATTTTTTTTTTTTTTGCGCTATAAAAATTGAAATAAATAAAGTGTGAACATTTTGTAAAAAATTGTTTTTTTTTCTATAAAACATATCCCATAAAAGAAATTAAATTTCTCTAAAAATTTTGGCCAAAATTTATTCTGCTATGTCTTTGGTAAAAAAAAAAAAATCCTAATTGTATATTAATTGGTTTGCGTGAACATTATAGCGCCTACAAGTGACAGTATATGTACACTGGAATTATTTTATACTAGTAATGGCGGCGATCAGCGACTTAAAGCGCAACTGTTATAGTGTGACAGGCAAACTTACACTGGGCAGGAACTAATGGACACTAATGCAGTGATCAATGCTAATAAAATGCACTGTCACTGTATTAAAGTGTTACTAAACCCAGTAATATGAAAATAGTTCACACCCCCCACAGTTTATAAATCTTCTTTTTACATTAAAATATTGTCACTATATACCTTTGTGGATGATCTGTATACCACAGTTACATGATAAACTGCACAGTTTCTCCAGTGCTGAGAGTTCAGGTAGGAGAAGATTTCCCCGGCAGCCTGTATACACGCCCACATGTGTGATGCCAATATCATGTGACCTGGCTATCTCTCAGAACAAGTAAATGTGCTCTCCAGCATAAAAGACACAACTGAGCATGTGCAGGCCAACTACTCTGCCTGTGTTAGCTGGCCTTCCCCGGATAGACATTGTAGGAGAGGGATGATTTGTGAATACAGGATAAAACAGCCTTTTTACACAATGCAGAGGATTAACCCCTTAAGTTCCACAGTGAGTATAACAAGCATACTGCATATACAGACAGATTTTACTGTTGTTGGTTTGGTAACACTTTAATGACACTGGGCAGGAAGGGGTTAATTGTGTTCCTAGCCAGTGTTTGTGTGGTCACTGTGAGGTGCTTTTACTCGGGATGTAACGGTTTTTATTCCCTGCCACTTCTCTGCTGTCAGAAGAGATATCCATGTTGCTTACATACACAAATCTGTCTTCCATAAATCATTGTCTGGAAACTGGTGATCTGCCTGCAAGGGAGCCAATTATTGTTGCGCACGCCCCCGAAACAGAATCATGCTTTTCGGACGCTAGCGGGGTGCTTTAACCACTTTCAGACCGGACCAATTTGCAGCCAAAGGACCAGGCCCCTTTTTGCGATTCGGCACTGAGTCGCTTTAACTGACAATTGCGCGGTCGTGCGACGTGGCGCCCAAACAAAATTGCCGTCCTTTTTTTCCCACAAATAGAGCTTTCTTTTGGTGGTATTTGATCGCCCCTGCGGTTTTTATTTTTTGCGCTATAAACAAAAATAGAGCGACAATTTTGAAAAAAAATGCAATATTTTTTGCTTTTTGCTATAATAAATATCCCCAAAAAATATATAAAAAAAAACGTTTTTTTTCCTCAGTTTAGGGTGATATGTATTCTTCTACATATTTTTGGTAAAAAAAAAAAAAAAATTGCAATAAGCGATTGATTGGTTTGCGCAAAAGTTATAGCGTTTACAAAATAGGGGATAGTTTTATAGCATTTTTATTAATATTTTTTTTTACTAGTAATGGCGGCGATCAGCGATTTTTATTGTGACTGCGACATTATGGCGGACACATCGGACATTTTTGGGACAATTGTCATTTATACAGCAATCAATGCTATTTAAATGCATTGATTCCTGTATAAATGACACTGGCAGTGAAGGGGTTAACCACTAGGTGGCAGTGTAGGGGTTAAGTATGCCTAGGGGTGTGTTTCTTACTGTGGGGGGGCGTGGCTGTCAGCTAGTGAATGCTGATCTCTGCTCCAATCACAGGGAGCAGAGATCGGCGTTGCTAGGCAGAACGGGGAGATGCTGTCTATTTCCGCATCTCCCCGTTCAGCCTTCCCGTGAAACGATCACGGGTGTCCCCGCGGCGATCGAGTCCGCGGGACCCACGACCGGCCTCACGGGGGTCCCGACCGGCGCGGGAGCGCGCCGCTCTCGATGGCATGGCAGGCATTTAAAAGGGACTTATAGATACGCCCTCCTGCCTGCCCATGCCATTCTGCCGGCGTACATCGGCGTGCGCCGGTCGGGAAGCCTTTCACACTGGAGGTGTTTTTCTTTTTTCAGGCGCCTGTAAAGCACCTGAAAAATGCCTCATCTACAAGCCCTGTGTGAAAGCCTGAGTGATTTCACACTGGGGCGCTGTGCTGGCAGGACGCAAAAAAGTCCTGCAAGCAGCTTCTTTGAGGCGCTTTAGGAGCGGTGTATACACCGCTCCTAAAGTGCTGCTGCCCATTGAAATCAATGGGCAGCGGCACTTTGCAGGCGCTTTTAACCCTTTATTCGGCTACTAGCGGGGGTTAAAAGCACCCCGCTAGCAGCTGAAAAAAAAAAAATAGCTGCGCTTTACCGCAGACGCCCTCCGCTCTTTCAGTGTGAAAAGGGCTCTTCAAAGTACCTGCAAATTGCCGCTGCCGAAGTGCTTTGGCAGAGGTGCCCATTCATTTCAATGTATACATCGCTCCTCCACTGCCCGAAAGAAGCTGCTTGCAGGACTTTTTGTAACGTCCTGCAAGCGCCCCGCCCCAGTGTGAAAGCACTCTCACAGGCTCTCACACCGGGGCTGCAGGGGAGGCGTTTTTCAGGCGCTATTTTTAGCCCAAAGGAGCCTGAAAGACGCCTCCAGTGTGAAAGAGGTCTAAAACTACAGTGCGAGGCCAGCAAGCGGTTAAAGCAGTAGTAAACCCGCTGAGAAAAAAATTTCTTTTAGTACACCTGTAAGGCAAAAGGCATAATGAGCTAGTATGCACCGCATACTAGCTCAATATGAAATACTTACCTTAGAACGAGGCGTCGGTAACTCAACTGGTCCACGCCGAGGTCGCTGACATGTTGCCTCAGCGTGTCTTCCGGGTATCGTGAATCCAGCGCTGTGAGTGGCTGGAGCCGTGATGTCGTCACTCCCGCACATGGGCACGGGGGACTTCTTCCCGGCAGGGTTCGGATTCTGCCGGCCTTTCAGCCGAGAATCCCCCGTGCGCATGCGCCGCTGCAGTCAGCGGCGCATTGCACGGGGAATATATCCTAAACCGTACAGGTTTAAGAGATATTTTTTTTATCTACAGGTAAGCCTCATTATAGGCTTGCCTGTAGGTAAAAGTCATTTTTTTCCCTTTATAACCACTTTAAGGGAATCCCTTGGGGGACCCCAAGGTCACCAGAACTAGTGTCCCCATTGGAAGATTTTCCCCTCTACTATTATTCTGTCCCCAGTAAAAAAGTAATAAACAGGACAAATAGAGAGGGCGAATCTCCCTAATGGGGGGTCACAGACTGCAATAAAAACTGACAGGGGTTCAAATCTCTCTCCATTCTATCCAAAACTAAAGAAAAAGTTTTGCCTTTAGTTACACTTTAAAAATGATTAAACATACTTTTAATTACAGCTAGTACTGCAAAGTAACTGGATTTGGCTTTATGTAATCCCTTCTACAGAACTTATCTTTAGAAGAGGAAGGGTGAGTTGGGTAAGCCAATCAGCTGTGTGCCTAGACATTTAATTGAACTTCTTGTCAGAAAAAATAGGTAATTTTGACACGGCTATTACATGTCTGTACCATCCATCTTTCCATGTGGAATGTTTAGGACCAAAAAAAAAAAAAAAAAATCCCTTGTTTTTTTTATCCTTTTAAAAAAAAATAAAGTAGAGAAAAATCGGTGTTTGATCTGTTTGAAGTCCAGCATGCGCCTAACAATTCCCCACTCTACTTGCACAAAACTCATTTTTAAATGTGTTTTTTTTTTTTTTGTAGACCAGAAAAACAACCGCCTTTCCTATCCGCCTGCCAATACACTGCATAGGGAGAGGCAGTTTTGTGGAGCATGACTACAGCTACAGGAAATAACCTGTCGGCTCCTGCAAGCCTAGTAATGATGCCGCAGGAAACAATAAAAGCTGTTTTCACATCAGGTAAAAAGGTGGGGGGGGGGGCGCTGGGACCTGCTCTAGGTCAGGGGTACTGAACCGTTTGTAGAGCGAGGGCCACTTAAGTGGTTTGATAACCGGTCGTGGGCCACAATGAAATGAAATGGTTCGGAATTTCACATTTTTTTTTTATTTAGAATATTAAAAAAAAAAAAAAAAAAAAAAAAAGATTTTAAACAACAATCAGGATCATCATTTTTCATGGAACCAATCCCTGTTGAATGTTTACCCGCTGTTTAATCACATAAAGAAAGAGTGGATGCCACTAGTGTGAACAATGACCGTTTACTTTTTACAAGGACTCTGTGTCTAGGTCAGCGGTTGCAGGAGGAAAAATGTAAAAAAGGAGTGGTTCCTGTATATGCCGCCACCCCCGCCACTCCTTCCATCCTAAGTGTAAAACAGAATGTGACAGGGAGGCCACACGGGCCCCCTGGTGTATGGAATATGGTCACCATTATGGCCAACCACTGCTACACCAGTGGTTGGAGGGGGGTGGTGGTAAAAACCACTATGGGGTTTTACCGCCCCCCTCCAAACTGAAAATGTAAACAACCCCCTACTGTTCTGAGCTCCCTATCCCCCCCTAAAAGGCCTGATTCACACCTATGCAGTTTTTAGTGCATTTTGCAGATTTGAACTACAGAACGTGTTCCATAGGAAACCATGTTAAATGGACTGCAATGCAAAAAGCACTAAAACTGCATAGGTCTGAATCCAGCCTAAGACTGCTTTCACACTAATGCGCTGCGGTTTACCTGCAACCACTGGGGGCAGCGCAGTGCATCTGCAGCTTTCCTGTGGGTTAGCTGCACTTTGCCATAGACTTCTATTATATCTTGCGGGTGTGGTGAACTTTCTGAAAGTGCACCAAAACTGCATTCATGAGTTTTACACATCAAACCCACAGGATACTATACGAGGCCCAATTCACACCTATGCATTTTGCACTACAGTCCATTTAACATGGTTTCCTATGGAACACGTTCTGTAGTGCAAATCTGCAAAAAGTACCAAAAAAAAAAAAAAAAAAAAAAGGCATAGGTGTGAACCAGGCCTTAGTCCATTGCTCAGTGCAGCTAACCCGCAGGTGTACTGTGCCGCACCCATGGATCAGTGTGAAAGCAGCCTAATGGTTAACCCTTTTATAGGTGCCAATATGCCCATTGCAAAAAGCACAGTGTATGTGTTGTTTATTACACTGACCTTCTTTTCCTCCTATGGCTTCTGCTAGCATTGCTCTCCAGGCTGCTAGAAAGGTCCCAGGCGAAGTGCATTTGGCATCAATCCACCTAGGACAGGAGCCGGTGCTACAGAAGGAGCCACTTATGCAGCTCCAGCTTCCTCCACTGCCGGCTTCATGCACTCTGATGGCAATCAAAGGGTTTGCCGACTTGCCATCCCAGAGCATGGAAATGCATTTCACTGGTTTGAGGTCGCAGGCCACATCAGAGGGTAACACAGGCCACCTGTTGAGCACCCCTGCTCTAGACGAAGGTTTGGGGGTACATTTAGGTAATGCCTGGACATACACTTTTAGTGCTCTAGCACACCCACTACATCTCACAGTGCAAAGATCATACCTTCGTGGCCTACAGAGGGTCTTGCTCTTTGCACTGAGTGATACAGGGGTTACGTAAAAGGGTTCTGCTTTAGAGTTAGTATTTGGCACAGCTTGGGGGGTGCAGGTTTTGAAGGTATGTATACCTTGTCAATCCGCACGTTAAATGTAAGGACCAGCCTATTTTTGTTTTCAGAAATTAAAACTCGCAAAGCCACTTAGAAGAAGAGTGTACACTCGGATGAGTACAGTGAATGCAGTTTGACATGTCCTGACAGCTTGCTGAATGCCTCCAAGGCTGCAAGTACAACAATCTGTTATAAAGTCGTGTATTTTGACAGCTCCCTCCGGTTTTCATGTTAAGTGTGCACTTTCAGGCTATGCGTTCACCAGTCAGGTCCAGATGTTTGTCCTCGGTAGAAGGCCTGGCCCTGTCTTCTTGTCACCAGGCTACTTGATGCCGATCAGCACCAAGTCGACAGTACAAGTTTAATGTGAAAGTGCCTGCACGTACCAGTCTGGGAGAACAGGATCAGATGGATTCGATTCAATAGTGAATGTTATGTCGGAACCTGGCTCATAAGAGAACACATAGGCGACCCTGTAGAAAATAGGAATCCGATTAGAAACCAGGGAAGTGAGACTGACAAAAACATATCAGTTGCAGTGGCTCTTACCTTGGGTCATCCTTGGTGGCCACTTTCTTGATATGAGACAGGAAGGCATTGCAAAAGTTCATGCACACCGCGGGGTCCCAGCTCTGACTGTCATTCTGCCAAGAGACAAATCTATTATCAAGATACATAAAATCATATCACGGGGACATAAAGGGAACGAAGTTCTATCGTCAAATTACCCGCACTAGATGAGGGATGTCTGCCGTTCGATAATTCTGTAAGGTTTCGATTTTTCCCTGCCGATTGCGAAAACCGGCAACGATTAGAGGAATCCCGAGGATAAAGGATTGACACCACCATTTCAGGAGCTTGTATCTAGTGGGTAAAAATTAGCACCTTTGACTATTGGATGACCGCTTCAATTTGAACTCCAGGCAGACATCAAAGACACCAATGCAGATATGCAATCTTTAATATATATGTTATTATTAAACCACTTCCTCTCTTGGAGAATTATTTTTTTTTTTTGTTAAAAATTTGCATTTTTAGCTAGAAAATTACTTGCACGATTACATATTTTTTGAAAGAAGAAAAACTGTAGAATAAAAAAAGGATGGTAGTATTGTGGTAGTAGTTGGTAGTTTATTTTGCACAACTGTTTATCAAATCTCTATTTTCAGGACAATGCACTGAAGAGTCATGTATTCATACACACAAAATAAAAATTAAGATACATTTTGTTTTAATATAGTAATATAACTTTTTTTTTTTCTTTCATTTAATAAAAAAATAAAAAATAAATAAATAAAAAAAAGGAGAAGGTGGTGTCTCGTAAATAGATACCAAATATGTCATATAGGATTAAAAGTGCTTAGTTAGTTTATGCCCGTGAAATGGCAAAAAAATAAATAAAAATTATGCTTCCCAAATTCATCAAATAGGCAATGCTAGAAAGGTTTACAGCTCAATCGGTTTAGAGGTAAATTTAAGGCCGGCTTCACACTGGGGCGGTGACGGTAAGCGCTGCTTTACCGTTGTTTTAGCCGTGGTATGCGGGGGCTAGCAGGGTGGTTTTAACCCCCGCTAGCGACCGAAAAAGGGTTAAAATCCCCCGCAAAACGCCATTGCAGCGGCGGTATCCCCGTGGTGTCCCATTGATTTCAATGGGTAGGAGCGGTGAATACACCGCTCCAAATATGCTGCTAGCAGGACTTTTTTTTTACCGTCCTGCTAGCGCACCGCTCCAGTGTGAAAGCCATCCGGCTTTCACACTGGAGTGAAAGGCCCCGCTTTTTTCAGGAGCTACACAGGCGCTATTCTTAGCGCTGTAGCTCCTGAAAAACGCCCCAGTGTGAAAGCACCCTTAGTGAGGGAGCTGGAGTTCTTCTTCTCACCTGGCGTGGGCAATACTTAATGTGTGTTAAACAATCCTCATGCGAATGCACTGTGTGCCAAGGAAAATGAACATGTTTTTTTTTTTTTTTTCCAAGTTTTAACCTTTTTTTGTGCTAGTTTTAACAACTTTAGAGCCTGGATGTACCAAACGTGTCTAAATAGCTAAAGCAGTTAAAGTGGAATTACAGCCTAAATCTACTCCCATCCCCATTCTAATACTATTTTATTTACCTTTAAAAAAAAAAAAAAAAAAAAATGCTTATACTTACCTATTCTGAAGCTGCTCCGGTCCGGTCACACAACCAGCTTCAGTGTAGAGGAGAGGCAGCAACATCAGTTGCAGATCCTGGGCGATGACTGACGTCACCCATAAGCTTACTATGTGGCAGCCGTTGTCAGTTGTTCCTCCTCTATACTGAAGCCGGCACTGAAAGCCAGTCATGTGACTGGACTGGGGTGCCCTCAGAATGCCCTTGTGTTCCATGTTAAGGACATGTCCAGTGAGATCAACCCTCTTACGCACCTTTATATCATCAACAAAAAGACATGCCTTACCCAACAAACCTTTAGTTATATCCAGGGTCGGGACAAGGGGTGAGGGTTCATTCCTTCTGCTGCAAGACTGTTAAGAGTAGTGACAGCGGCAGCGATTTTAGTGATTACTGGGTGTAGGGTCCCCTAAGCTTGTAAATCATGAACAGAGGAGGGAGCACAGTTTGGCATCTTTGCCCTGGGTGCTTGATGACCTTGTCCTGGCACTGGTTATATCACTTGCATATAGATTAGGTACAGAGCCTTTCGGTACACCACTAATGACTGGTCGCTGTTCCGAGTGAACCCCATTTACATCCACACTAGTATCCATCCTTTAGCCAACTGCATATTCACTGAACCACCCAAGGGATAAGTCCTAGCTTGTACAACTTTTGCATTAGAGCATTATGTGGAACTGTATCAAATGCCTTGCTGAAATCAAGATATGTCCACAGCACCACCCTGGTCCAAAACACTGGTAATATTAGTAAAAAAATAAAAAAAAGGGGGTGTGTGGCTGAGCAGCAGATGTAGACTGATGCGTTTACTGCTCTCTCTGCCGAAGATCCTGTATTTTATCCTGAGGGTGACCAGCTATAGATCCCGTTCTGCTTAATCTACATACCGGAGGAAGTGTACAGTACTGTACTACATCTGTGGTGGCTCGGATTGTTCTTCTCCGTGGCTTAAAAGCAACTTGCTCCTTCCCTAACCTGTCGAGTCAAGATGGCGCCCAGCCACAATGCTCCACGAGGGATAAGTACAAGGAGGCCGCACAGAAATTCTTCTCGCAGTCCCCCCGAAGGAATCCTCCACTTCTTGGATCTCCCCCTTAAGATTTTTCGGGCGCCCAGTCTGAGGCAGATGACACAGTGCCTCTGGCAGATCCATCAGGCCCACTGACTGGGACACAGTAAGTTCACCGGCCTATTCCTCTGCTGAGCCATCCATATCCCCTGGGGAAGGCCCAGGGCTCACAGATATTATGGCGGCGGTTACTAACTGCAATACATCGATTACAGTTTTCAGGGGTGAGATTAAGGGGGTGAAGGCTGAGGTCTCTTATCAGACACGATATACAAAAACTGCAGGAGTGTCTGCACCAGAAGGAACGTATTAGTACAGTGGAGGATGACATGGAACCCTTGCTGCAAGATGTTAAACATAATGCACTGCTTGTTGTCCAACATGCTGCACGTCTTGGCGATTTGGAGAATAGAATGAGGCACAATAATGTACGTGCAATCGGCCTACTAGAGCACAAAGAGGGGAAAAACCCTGTTACTTTTATTGAGAACTGGTTGCTCACAGTATTTGGAAAAGGAGTCATTCGCTCCCATGTTTTCCGTGGAGAGGGCACACAGAGTGCCAATGCGCCCCCTGCCTCCAGGTAACCCTCCTGGCACTTTCTTGCTTAAACTTTTATTTTAAGCTATAAGGATAGAGATGCAATTCTTGCTAAAGCCAGGAGGTATGGTTCGAGCGCTGGCTATCAATAATTACTAAAGTTTCTTTATTCCCAGATTACCGTCTGCAACTTGACTTCTACAATCCCTCTTACGGTTAAGCTGCTGTTTCCTAAAATTTCCTTGTGTTCAGGCGGAATATAGATGGTAAACTATTTGATTGATCCTTCATTTGCATTTCCTGCTGTTGTGAAGTTTGCAATTACATCTTTGAACTTCCACTTTTCCCCCCCCGATGGAAGTCCCATGTGGACTGATGGTTTTACAAGTTATGTTTTGGTGGTCCCGGTTGGCCCCCGTTGAGTTTGTGGATTTATTTTCTTTTATTTTTTTTCATGTTTCTGTGCTTACCTCCTCATGGATGCCTAACTGGATCGAGCCTCTCTTACCTGTTGGATCTGACTGGGCTTCTTCCTCCAAGACTCATCTTCTGACCCTCCATGTGAGGGGAAAGACAGTGTCATGTCATGGGTATTCTTCCATAGCTATGACAGGGGAAGGCTTTGGCAGTTACCCATTGCTCTTTGTGCTGATTTATGGCCAATATCATCCGTATATTGTCCTGGAATGTTCGAGGTCTTGGTAATCCTGTGAAATGCCTAGCTGTCCTCAGAACTATAAAATGACTGAAAACTGACCTTATTTGTCTTCAAGAGACGCATTTATCATCTACTTCAACTTCACCTCCTTGTCATCACGCTTGTTTAGTTACCAGTATCATTCAACTTATTCTACCTATGCCAGGGGCGTGGAGTATATTTGTTCTTCAAGGGACCCAATTTTCATGCAACCACGTGATTACTGATCCAAATGGTCGCTATGTTTTTTTTTTCTGTGCACTATATATGTCTTGTATAATTGTGGGTGTGTACATTCCCCCTCCATTCTCAGCCGAGGTGCTCAAAATACTGGCGAGTTTCATGGCCCATTTTCCAAATACTCCATTACTAGTGGTGGGAGATAACAACTTCCTGGATTCCCAATGGGATGAATTACACACTACTTTTCAAAATTCCTCCTCTGCAGGAGGACCAACTCCCTTGAGGCGGGGGTCCTGTGTAAGTTCACCCTACAGATTTTTTTCTGTAAAACTTACCCTTTAAAAGTATATAATGCTGCCCTTTAGTCGGGAACTTTACCTCAGTCAATGAGCGAAGCAATTATTGTGGTACCACTAAACATGAAAAAGATGCTTTACTAGCTGACTCATATAGGCCCATCTTGCTAAAGATAGACATCAAGCTGTTGGCTAAGGTTTTGGCCTCCAGATTGATGAAGGTCATACATAAGATCGTCTATAGGGATCAGTGCAGCTTTATTCTGTCCCGTTCCACTGCACAAAATCTTATAGGCATTTTCAAATTCAAGAAAAGGCATCTAGAAAACTCTGGTAATAGGGCTATATTTTCACTGGACTCTGCCAAGGCCTTCAACAGTGTGGAATGGCCCTATCTGTGGGAGGTCTTGGATCGAGCGTTTCAGAGTAGGCAGCACATTTAATAAATGGGTTAGGGTGCTTTATGCTGCCCTTTCTGTTCATATTAGAGTCAATGGGGAGCTCTCCAAACCCTTTGCATTACACAGGGGCACTAGACAGGGGTGCCCTTTGTCACCCTGCTTTTTGCCCTGGAATTAGGCTGCTCGTATTCGGGCTTCCCCTGCAATAGTTGTGTTTAAGAGAGATCATAGAACTGACGTTGTCTCATTGTATGCTGAGGATACGTTATTATATTTACATCGGGACCTACTCTATATGATATGGGAGGTGCCCCACGCGCTTTTGTTACTGGACAGAGGTCATATCCACCATTTCACAGGTATATCATTTTCAGATAGCCAAGGACCCTATTGTTGGGGTTGGTACATGAGAACATTCTCTTTTTAGGTTATCTTGTCAGTTTTATTTCTTATGGGTCTTGTTATTTCTTTCTATATTTTCATTGTAAGGGGCTGCTGCAAAGTACATTTTGGAAATTGTACATATGTACCAATTTTACTTTAAGGTCAAAAGATTACTTTGACCGTTTGCTGCTTAACAACTGTGGTTTAAGTGACTTACTAATTACTCTTACATGGTATATTGTAATGTAAAGAAAATTCATAAAGCAATTGTCAAATTGTTGTATTTTTCAATAAAACTTATTTTCTGATTCAAAAAAATATAGTAAAAAAACTTCAGGATTAGTCGGACATTATCTACTCTCAGTAAACCTGCAGTGATACAACTTAGAGTGGAAAGTCTGATTCTTGATTGGATCTTTTTAAAGGCAATTCTTACAATAAAACCCTAAAAAAAAAAGATTACTCTACAGATTTACAATAGCTTCTCAGTTACCTGTTAAAGCTGCGCTGTTGGTGTGGGTTCTTTATTTGTGCACTTGTCTTCAGCTCCACATAGCTAGATGGAGGTGAGGGGTTGGCAGCAGAAGCGTCCGTGCAGTCTACCTCTCCTGACAGCAGCAGAGAATGGGTGGCCAGACGACCCAAAAGAACACTGCAGAATGCTTCATTGGTGTTCACCACCTCAGATGGGCAGGGATCACTGTAGGGGGTGTCTGGAGATGGAGGGCAATGCATGTTAGTAATGTTCATTACAAAAAAATGGGGAGGCAACACAGTAAAGAAAACAATTTGGATTTTTGGAATGCATTTGGTTTCAAATTAGATGTCCAGCCAGCTTCTTGATGTGAACTTGTGATCTCAGTATGAAAATTCAACTATGTACATATACCTAAATTATTATTCTGGCCAATTAAATAAACACCCAAGAGCTTGACGCGCCTAACTACACTACCATGGTTTTACATGTTTCTGCCAAAACCCTGCTGCCAGGGGGGGACAGGTGTCTAAGGCCCCTTTCACACGAGGCGGACTCCGCTGGCTCAGCAGGAGATCTCTCCGTTAATCTCCGCTGAGCCGGCGGATGACGACAAGTCCCTCTCTGCTCACTGAGCGGGGAGGGGCTTGTCCAGCGCCGCTGGTCTCTATGGAGCGATCGGATGAAAACGGACAGCGTGTCTGTTTTCATCAGATCTCACCCGATCCGATAGCGATGGATCTGGACGTAGAGCCATCTGTCTGCTTTTGGTGGATCGGACATGTCTCTGACATCCGTCGCTCCATAGACTAGCATGGAGCGCCCGTTCAGGTCCGGCCGTCAGCGTGAAAGGGGCCTAAAAGCGAGATAGCAAATGTCCTGTGTGCATGAGGCCTTAGAACAAAAGTCAATGCAAAGGACTTCCAAGAGGACATATTAGTCTGCAGCATCCCTCTAAGAGCTTGGAATATAGGAGAATTGAGAATATAAAACAGCCTTACTTACAAGCACATAAGAAGCTCTCAAACTTATAACCAGAGTACATGAGCTTCTCCTGCTCCTCAGTTCTCCCCTTCCTCTTTTTATATGCAGCTTCTGTCTCCCTCTCGCTGATGTACAGAGTACCTCGGAAGAGAGTGACAGCCAGGATCCAGCCTTCTTGTGTCTCAAACGGTGTACAGAGCATCTTAGTGAGATGGCCCCGCCAGGTGACAAAGTCTCGATCCACAGGTCTGTGAAAGAAGAGAAACATTCATCTTTTAATGAACCCTAGAAGAGGATGTACGTGTCCTCCAAGGCCCGCAATGCACCTATGCTTGCTGCATGTCTCTTGTTACACTCCATTAGCCACCATATGAGTGTGTTCTGAACTTCAGAGCCGCCCCAATCATTTTAAACACAATAATCCTAAAAAACACTGCCAGACTTTTCTCAGGGCCAAGCAGTGCTATTTGGGTTGCGAATTTGACCCTTCCAAAGGAATCAAGGATCTCCTCACAAAATGCACAGTTTGTAGTATCAACATTGTTATTTCCAAATGTCGTGCAGGAATGCCATTTGGAGTATAGTGTTGAAGTACTAAAAAAGAATAAAACCTGGAGCCTCGGCATGGAAAGCACAGCCCATGCATGGGCAAAGGTGAGCAGGGTAGGTTAGTATGTTAAAAGTTATAAGAGGGCCTGGGGTAGGGAGGCACTCCCAATACAAGTGAACATACCTAGCAAATCTGAACATAAATAAAAGTACACGATTACAAAATACATAGGCAGAGGAAAGGTTCAGTCAAACACCATGTCTGAGTGGTACAGTCACCTGGCTGAAGGTATATAGAAAAGCCAACTTTAATTTGAAGTTGAGCACGGTCCTATCCTCCAACCTCTGGACAGATCTATAAAAGTGACGGTCAATCTTGATGGCCAAAAGGAATGCTCAGGAGGTGGGAGCATCAGCTGCCTGGATCTACAAATGATTCTCACCAGCAGTTTTCACTGAAGATATTCTTCACTTATGCATGCTTTCATCATATGCTCATATCAGAAAAGAATATTTCTTCTCACAATATTTGCAAATTGCAGCTTTGCTCTCAGCAGAAGTTGCACTGTAGAAATGTTCCCAAACTCTAGATGTTGGTCTCATCAATTTTACTGAGAGGAGACTATAGGTAAACATTATGCTGTGATGGTGGAGAACACTAATAGGAATCATTTAAGGTTAAAAATAAAAGCAGATTTTTCAGACAAATTTACCCTCTTACCTGTCAATTAAGGCCTGAAAGGACAGAAACTATCATCTACTGTATCCCAACAATCACCCAACTGCAGGAGGTACAAGATGAAGCCTACAAGCAAACTAAACTGGAGCCTTTCCCTTGCAGCGCCTCATGCATGCATGCATATTTCTCGTGTGAGAACTGCATTGAGAAGTAGTGTTGCTTGAACTGTATTCCAGCATTTGCCTTCATCTGAGAGAACTTGAAATAATTTAAAGACGTTACATAAAGTCTCAGAACCTTTTCTTTAAGGTCTTCATGTTATATAAATTTGAATACCATGTCATAGATATATCACTTATCATTGTAAAAGAACTTATTCTATACATCTTATTTATTTTTTACAGAATAAATAAATAAATAAAGGAAAATTACCTGTTTTGTTCCCAATCCCCCCCCCCCCCCCCCCCCCCCCCCCCCAGTCTTTACATCGTTAGTAAGGACCTGAGGAAGGAAACCAGCAAACTGGCGACAGGGACATGGAAAGCCAATTTCACTGATGCACATGGGGAGTGAAGGCTGATCCGTGTAGTAGAGGTCGACTGATATGGGTTTTTCTGTGGCCGATGCCGATATTTAGAAATCAGGATGGCCGATGTACGATGCAGATTTTTGCGGCCGATATTTTAAGCCGATTTTTCTTTTTTTGGCAGGTGGCACTGGTTGGCATTGGCAGGCGTCACTGATTGGCACTGGCAGGTTTCACACTGAGCCGATTTGTCAATTTCAGTTACACTATCAGTAACTGAATGCAGAGACCAGCTGTCAGAATTCAGCGTGATGTCGGGGGTGGGCGGCTTAAGAAAGTGGCGGCCCGCCCAGATCCCATCGGCTGGTGTTTGATAGCTGCTGGGTCCCGTCCACCCCAAGGCCCGCCCACCCCCGACATCACACTGAATTCTGACAGCTCCTTTCTATGCATTCAGTTGCAAATCAGTTTCACACACTGAGCGAGCCACTCAGTGTGTGAAACTGTCAGTGGAGTGTGGGGAAGGGAGGTAATCTGCCGAATTTGCACAAAATTAAAAAAATAAAAATAAAAAAAAATACAAAAAAAATCGGCCGATGCCGATTTCTTAAAAAAGGCCAAATATCGGCCGATATATTGGTCGGCCTCTACTGTGTAGTCTGATCCAATAGAAGGGCTCAAATTGCTGAAAAAGTTAATGCTGATTCCGATAGAAAGGTGTCGGAACACACAGTGCTTTGCAGTTTGTTGTGTATGGAGCCGAGTAGCTGCAGACCGCTCATGGTGCCCATGCTAACCTGTGTCCACAGTCAAAAATGTGAGCATCAGAAATGAACCATAGAGCAATGGAAGAAGGTGGCCTGGTCTGATGGGGCTGGTAGATCAAAAAAGAAGCCATTGGAGGAATATAACTAATGCTGGGAACCTGGTGAGGGGGGCTGTGTTCTACACCTGCTTAGGGGAGTAGGGGCAAAAGGGGAAGGGAACTTTATGTATAGGTTTCCTTGCCCTTCAAGAAGATGGCAATAAATATGCAAATCATTTTTTTTATTACACCTTGATGATAACCGGCTTGAGCAGCGGCACTGTTGTCTTTTAAGGCCAAGAAACAACTGCTTAGATACTGAATGGCCCTATAGCCATAAAAGCATATGTTTACTATATGAAGTATCCACAGTACCACTCTGTGATGATACATTATTTGTTTAAATTAATAAAAGCATATGTATATGACCTGAACCATTGCCACCTGCAACCATATGATAGGACCAGACATTGCCACGTAAATACAGTCATTTTGGTCGCCATATATTTATACAGTCATGGTCTCACCTCTTGCTCTCTCCATGGCCGCTTCCTTTAATAAGTCCTTTGTTCTCCTTTATCCACGTGAGTATATGCAGGAGACCCTCCTTCTCCTCTTCATTCCTCCGAACGTAGTGATCTTCAAAGCCTTCCATCAGGTCCCACCCAAGAGAGTCACCATCCTTTTTCCCGCCCTCGGGTGGACGGTAATATCGCAAGCGACGACCGTCAGCATGGAAACCACGCTTTTCATCCAGCGAGAAGAAACCCACCTCGGAGGGCAGCCTGTAGAAGGGGAAGGAGGTCTGGTAAAGGGATGGCTGGGTTTTCAGGGTTGAAGGCTGAATACTGGAAGGGTACTTGCACGGAGGGACATCAGATGGAGCCTCATCACAGCTTCTCTTGAGAATTTTCACTAAAATAAAAGAACAAGAGAATTTCAAAACACAAAAAGCACAACATTTTTTGCAATTGCGAATAAAACTTTTTGCATACTTTGTATTTATACCTTTCCTTCCTTATTATAATGATTTCTATACAATTTTTAATCTTCACGTTGATAGTAAATAGATAGGAAGGTATATCTTATTTACTTTTTTTTTTTACATTTCTTCAGTTACTTCCTGGTTGCTTGCCTAGACAAATGAGGTCATACATCCCAGGAGTCTTCAGGAGGGGGTTCTAAGCCAAGCACTCTCCTGCCTGCATATTTAAGGGGGGTTGTAAACCCCCGTGTTTTTATTTTTTTCACCTTAATGCATCCAATTGGACGCATTGAACTTAATTTTCTTGGCTCGTCGCAGGTGTTGTACGTCACCGCGTTCTTGACGGTGTGGACGTGTGTATGCAAGCCAAGCTTGAGCGGAATTCCGTCGGAAAAACCGTCCAAGATTTTTGCGACGTGTGTACGGGGGCATAAGAGGAAAAGGGGGGGTGAAGGGGATTCCTGTCACTTTGGAAAATGTCCTATAACTTCCTGTTCCATCTCTGGGACAGGAAGTGAAGAGACATTTTCCCAATGGTACACAGACAGCAAAGCAATAACCTGTCAGGGATTCTAACCATTACCCACTCTAAAAAAAAAAATAATAATAAGTTTTGGCTCTATACATTTAATTTTAGTTCATACCTACAAAATAATCTCCCATTTTTTTTTTTTTTAAATGTAAAAAACTTAAACTGTGCCAAAAAAATAATTACTGGCAATATTAAGAGTTAAAGTGGAACTAAAGTTCAGCTGTGACATACTGAGCAGGCAATTTTTTTTTTTATTGCAGGAGAGACCTGCAGGTGGGGGAGATTTACTAAAACTGGAATCTGGCGCAGCTGTGCACAGTAACCAATCAGCTTCCAACTTATGCTTCCTCAATAAGGCATTGACAATAAAACCTGGAAACTGATTGGTTTTCTTTGCACAGCTGCACCAGTTTGTCTGTCCCCTCCTACCCCCCCCCCCCCCCCCCATGTCTCTTCTACAATAAAATAATCCAACCTGCCTGCATACATTCCCGACATGCACAGAGTGTGAATGTAGCCTTAACAAGCATTTAACCCTTAGGCCCCATTCACACATGCGTTCGCTTTATCAGTTCAGTCAAGGGGAAGCTCTGCTTATTTGCCTTCCCCCTCCGCTGCCATATTTGGCACCTTTCGGGGGGGGGGAGCAGGTACCAGGTTTTGACAGGTACCCGCTCCCACTTCCGGATGAGTTAGCCAGAAGTTTGTCCCCCCCCTCTCCCTTCCCCTGTCACGGGGCCATTAACAAAGCGCATGCCCAGTAGGGAACCAGCTGTTTCCCTTACCCAAGATGGCGGCGGCAGCACCCGAGAGCCGATTGAAGAATTGGCTCAGGTGAAGACCCCGCTGGATTCGTGGACAGGTAAGTGTCCTAATATTAAAAGTCAACAGCAACAGGATTTGTAACTGCTGACTTGTATTTTTTCCTGAAGGAGACTGGATTTCCTCTATAACTACTGGGAGTCATTTTTTGTCCGAATTGTTTTTTTAAATGAAAATAATAATAATAAAATTAGGTATTTGATCCGCTCCCAAAAAAGTATAAAAAGATGTTGACAGAAGCGGATGTAAATGGATGACCACTTGATGCATTAATGTCAGTTTTCCATCTGTCAACGGATGAATGAAAAAAAAGACAAACAGTCGGTATGTGGGAAAGGGAGCAGCCCCACCGCAAGGTAGAATTCTCATTAAACCTTAAAATTTTGTACACCAGAAAAACAAAAACTGATAACACAAATCCTCCATGTTATAACCCTTTCCAGCACATCAATGTAGAGCTGACCTCCCCTCCCCCTCCTATGTATCAGCATTGACTAGAATGTTATCACTTCACTCACTACACAATTATTGCACACAATGAGAGTGCTGAGACCAAGCACAGCCAGGCACATAGGAAACACATCAGCAGCCATCATACATACTCCTAGAACACGGTGACAGGTTCTCTTTGCTCCCTATAATGGCTGTACTGAGCAGCTGCCCATCCACAGCCTGTATGTCCCAATCTCCTGCCCTTCATCCCAGCTACGACCGGTACCAAACCCCACCTTCTCCATTGTCCTCCATCCTTCTTCTGTTTATGTTTCACTTCTATCGTGACGTCTAAGAAGAGGCGCCGGAAGTTCCTCCCACCGCTAGAGAACCACTTCCTGCTCCTGCTCTTCACCATAGACTCCATTTTGTCGTCTCCTGTTCCCCTTAGCTTTTCTATGGGGCTCTGGCCTCCGAGAACATGGCCGAACTTACCGGGGCAGCTGTACATTTAGGAGACATCTCCCATTACTGAGTCGGGGAATACCGGAGGAGGTGTACAGGAGGAAGAGCTGGTGAGTGTTGGCTGTGGACGTGGAGTTTGGTTCTACTTTTTTTGTTTATTTTGCCTATTGAACCGAATTTCGTGATTGTTACAGGGAGACCTCCTTTCTACATAGACTATTATAGATACAATGTGTTCTCAAATATTCTACTGGGTGTAATGTCCTTATGGGATACACAGTCATTAGAATGTATGTATGTATTGTTATTAGGGAATATATAGTCATTAGTATGTATGTATTGTTATTAGAATATATATAATCGATCTCTATCATTAGAATGTATTCTATTTTTTTTTGATAGGAAATATATAGTCTCGTTGTATTGCTATTAGAAAGAAAGGGGGGGGGGGGGGGGGGGGGAAATACTTACCAATGACTACATAAATTCACTATGACATCACATATGATCTAACAGCTATGTATACTCCATAATGATATCACATATAAACTAATATATATATAATTTTTTTTTTTTTTTTTTTTTTAAATTACATACAATCCTAATGAAGATTTTTTTTTATATATATATATATATATATATATATTTTTTTTTTCTATTGTAATGTAATGATTAGTCTCTAATGACTTGGGATGAGCTTGGGCAACATCAGACTAGGCTCTTACCCACATGGGTGAGCCCACCAAGGAAGCTGTCACCTGTTCTGGTCAATCATTGCGTCCAGGAGATTCCTCACCCCTCTGCTGTACGTATGCAAGTAATGTGTGATGATTGACCAGCACAGGTGACAGCTTCCTTTTTTGGGCTCACCTATGTGGGTCATAGCCTAGTCTGATTCTGCCTGAGCTCACCTAATGACTAAATATATACTTTCATAACATTACATACAGCCTAATGAATATATATTCTATAGTGTCACATACAGCTTTATGAGTATATATTTCCTAATGACATCACATACATTCTGATGACTATAAATTCCATAATGACAAAAAATCTAATCATATAAATAAAATAAAATTTTTTATTTTTTCATCATGGAGTATATATGCTTAGATCAGCCTTTTTCAACCAGGGTGCCTTGAGGTTTCTTCAGGGGTGCCTTGGCAAAATGCCTACAAATTGATCAGAAATTTGTATACAAGCCAGCAGGTGGATCAAGCCTGCCTTTTAGTCACACAAAGCCACAGGTTTTTATTATGCACCATTGCGACTTTCTAGACACTGGCATCCTAACAACCAATTAAGTCACCGGTTAATAAGGAGGATGCCTGTCGCCTCCACAGCATCTTTGTTTGTACCTCCTCTGCCCTTCTCTCCCTCGTCACTGGGGTGACATTAGCTGGCTGATGGAGAGAAATCGAGGGAGAAGAGAAACATCAGAATACTAGTCAGTACCAGTGTGCAAAAGTGTAATTGCTTTGCAAGAATAAATCACCCCTAACTTTGGGTGTCCTACGTGTGGATGTTGCTGCGTTATGTGAAACCATAACAATCGTTTTTTTACATTTTAGTATTGGGTGCCTCAAGACTGTCCATAATTTTAAAGGATTCCTTGAGATTGTCTATAATTTTGAAGGGTTCCTCAACTAAAAAAAAAGGTTGAGAAACACTGCCTTCGATCATATGTATTGTAGAGCTGCACGATTCTGGCCAAAATGAGAATCAAGATTTTCATTTATTTATTTTTTTGCTTAGATTGCTTACAATTCTCTCACGATTCTTTTGACGTAAAATCTTTCACATTATACAAAAAAATTGGGCTAACTTTACTGGTTAGTGTTTGTTTTTTTTTTTTTTTTTTAAATTAGTTAAAGTAATTTTTTCCCAAAAAATTGCATTTGAAAGACCGCTGCGAAAATCCAATGTGACATAAAATATTGCTACAACCACCGTTTTATTGTCTAGGGTCTCTATTTAAAAAAAAAATATATAGCTAATGTTTGGGGGTTCTAAGTAATTTTCGAGCAAAAAAAGATTTTAACTTGAACCCAACAAATGTCAGCGAAAAAGGTTTAGTGTTTAAGGCCCCTTTCACACTGGGGCGGTGCCGGCGTCGGCGGTAAAGCAGCGCTATATTTAGTGCTGCTTTACCGTCATTTTAGCCGCGGTATTCGGCTTTTAACCCCCGCTAGTGTCCAAAAAAGGGTTAAACCCCCCCCCCCCCCCCCCCCCCGCAAAGCGCCGCGGTATGGCCGCGCTGTCCCATTGATTTCAATATGTAGGAGCGGTGAACACACCGCTCCTTCACCGCTCCAAAGATGCTGCTAGCAGGACTTTTTTTTACCGTCCTGCTAGCGCACCGCTCCAGTGTGAAAGCCCTCCGGCTTTCACACTGGAGTTAAAGGACCCACTTTTTTCAGGCGCTACACAGGTGATATTTTTAGCGCTGTAGCGCCTTAAAAACGCTTCAGTGTGAAAGGGGCCTTAGTGGTTAAACTTTCCTCACTGGCTGTGGATTCAGAAGAGCAGAGAGAATTCTTTGCATAGAAAGAATCGTGAAACACTTTGGTCACGATCGAAACGGTGATAAAATTGTGACAACGATTCTTGACGATTAATCGTGCAGCTCCAATGTATTGTCATTTTCTAGACTATATAGCCACTCTCAACTAGGATTCCTCTGGAAAACTTCCCTTGACCGCCCTGCCAGCGCACCGCTCCAGTGTGAAAGCCCTCAGGGTTTCACACTGGAGACACAGCAGTGGCTATTTCAGGGCGCTTTGCAGGCGCTATTTTTAGCGCTGTAGCACCTGCAAAGCGCCCCAGTGTGAAAGGGGCCTAAGGGTTTCTTAATAAAAAGGTCAAAGGCTGGACATGTAATGACAAACTGCCGATTCCAGCTGCTTAGTTCCAGCCCCCCCCCCCACCACCACCACTCCTTTTTTTTAAAGTGGTGTTGCCACCAAAAAAAAAAAAATGTGCTCAAAAATCATTTTTCAATTTTCAAAAAAAATTTTTAAAAAAAATTGGAAAAGATTTTTTTTTTTTTTTTACTCACCTCTAAATGCCTGTTGCTAGGGGGTCCCTCATAGTCTGCCACCTTTAGTGCCCGGGCACTGACATCACTTCCCCTCGGGTGAAGCCACAGCCGGGTGCCCACAGTAAGGATGCCGGCGCCTCGAGCGGAGCAGGGAACGAGGGGTTCCCCCGCATCGCTGGACCCTGGGACAGGTAAGTGTCCGATTATTTAAAGTCAGCAGCTGAAGTGTTTGTAGCTGCTGACTTTTAAAAATAATTTTTTTTTTAGTGGGCACTCCTCTTTAAGTCCTAAAAGGTCACCAAAACCCTTAACATACTCCCAGCCACTGAAGAAATGCTTTCCCGAACCCCACAACAGCCAGTCACATGATCTCTGCTGAAGGATCATAAAGTCTAAACTCTAATCCTCTGATTTTTCTTTGTCCTTTTTTTTTTTTTATCAGGATTCCTAATCTCTCCCTCCCTTACCCCTCTCCCTTCCCCCATGGACCGTAAGCGGAAGCTAATTAGCGAAACATTCAAAGTGAAGAAAAAGCGAGTGGAAAACTGCACAACCAAAACTCATTTTGGCACGGTGCCATCACCTTATCCAGGTAATGATGGTGGCAGGAGACCTCACACCTACCCGGGCAAGGCATTATAGGGACACAGATGACAATGAAAACTTTATCCAAACCTAAAGAATTTTTTTTTGACTTTAAATATATTTTTATTTACTAGATTTCACAGATAACCCCCAGGATGCTGTGCCATACCTGTGTGCTCTCTTCCCCCGCAAACTGTTTAATGACACTTTGCCACCTATGTTTCTGCGCCATCAAATGTACAGCATCATACAGGACCGCACATCTGTAGACCGGCTGCTGGTGGGTAACTTCTCAAACTCGTGTTTTTTTTTTTTTTTTTTAAGAATGATATCAGCCTGTTTCTCGTTGGGTAGCTAGAGGTATACGGATCATAGATCTGTACACTCAGACAAGGACTTTTTTTTACTTGATAACAAATCTATAGGATTAGCTGAAGCTGCCTTTAAAAAAATAGAACTTTCAGTTTAAATCGGCCAAATACGTTTCACGTGTATCAAAACAAAAAGTGTGTAAAGTTATGCAGTAGGTTTTCTTCAGAAAGCAGCCACAGCCTGACTAGAAAAGTCTGTCCCCTGCCAGCAGGCTTCAGAGAAGGATCCTTGCTCCCTGTGTGGTCTCTCTGCAGTGGTCTGTCAAGCCTCCTGTTGAATCAGGCCTATAGCTCTGTGATCAGCAAAGCTCATGCTCCATGTTTATTGGAAAGCTCTGTCTTTGCCCCCCTATACACGGTCGGAAATTCCGACCACAAAATCTGTCGGATTTTTGCATACGTTGCGTTGCATACACACGGTCGGACAAAGTTGTCGGAAAATCCGATCATTCTGAACGTGGTGACGTTCGTTGCGTACAACAGAACTACGTAGAGGCTAGTAGCCAATAGCTTTTGGTCTCGTAATTTGATCTGAGCATACGTGGCACTTTGTCCGTCGGAATTCTCTACACACGATCGGAAAAAGTCCAATCGGATTTTGTTGTCGGAAAATTTGAGATCCTGCGCTCAAATTTTTGCCGTCGGAATTTCCGACGGAAAAAGTCAGATAGAGCCCACACACGGCCGGATTTTCCGACAAAATGGTCCGATCGGACATTTTCCGTCGGAATTTTCGACCGTGTGTACGGGGCATATGACTCCATAGAGGGCTTGTCAGACCTCTGCGGAGAGATCAGTGCTTCCAAATAGAGAGCAAAGGTCTTTCACTGCAGCATGCTGGCAGGGAACAGGCTTTTCTACTCAGACTGTGGCTTCTTTCTATAGAAAACCAAGTTTGCATGCCTTTTGTTGTGATGTACCTGGAATATTATTAGCTGTTTGTAACATTGTATAAAAATGAATTTTATATACATTTTTTTGTTTTCTTTTTCACACAAATAGAGCTTTCTTTTGCTTGTATTTATCACCACTGGGTTTGTTTTATTTTTTTGCTATATAAACGAAAGAAGACTGTAAAAAAAACAAAACCAACAATATTTTTTTTCTTTCTGTTATAAAACACATCCTAAAGGCGCCAGTTTTTAAAAAAAATAGAAAGTATTCAAAAACGCTGATCTTGACGTTTTGAATACTTTCAAGTGCAGAGGAGGGGTTTGGGGTCTTGTAGACCCCTGATCCCTCCATAAAGAGTACCTGTCACTGCCTATTACTGTAACAAGGGATGTTTACGTTCCTTGTGATGGCAATAACTGTAATTAAAAAAAAATAATAATTTACGACTAAAAATAAAAAGTTTAAATCTACAGACAACTGATATTGGCTATCGGCCTGAAAGGCAGCCGAAAAAATCAATATTGCATCGGCTCTGAAAAAAACGAACCCTCAGTGATAATTAGGATCAACACCCCCCCCCAATTATCACTGTAACAGCAATGCTTTGAACTGTCATGAAAGGGTTGCATTCAGAACAGCTGTGATTACTAGTGATCTGTGATTGGCCACATGTGATTACATATTACAGGGTGGCCCAGGTATCGTGTGATAGCTGTGGGCCAATCACAGCATCACAATACTAAGCACAACTGTTATGAATGAAAGCCATTCATAACTGTTATGCTGACACTGAGATCATGTGATCGCACGGCGATCAATAGCGTCCGGTTACTGAGATCGGCAATCCACTGTGTCGGATAGACACAGCATTCCCGGAAGTGGTGCGCAAGTGGTGGGCGACATACAGGTACGTCGCCTGGCCCGCAGCTGCCAACCCGCCCAAAGTGAAACTATTTTGGGCAGGTAGGTATTGATAAGGATCTAAAAATACTTACCTTCATTCCAATGGTCAAGTGCCCATGAGGTCCCTCGCAGGTATTGGCATCTTTTGCCCAGGTTCCTGCGGGTGTTGGTCTTCGGTCGTCTTGATTGGCCTGAACGGGATGACGTAACTCCCGCACCTGCTCAGGAGTTCAGTCATCCTGCTACACAGGTGCTATGACAGAATGTAAACTGACCTTTGCATGTGCAGCTCAGTGTACGTTTTATGGGGGATTGTGATCAGGCGGGTAATTTTATTTTATTGCAGAAGAAACATTGCATGTCTCATGTGCAATAAAGAACTGCCTGTTCACTCTTTTTTTTTTTTTTTCATTTTTAACTTTAGCTCCACTTTAGGCAGAAAGTTCAATTGGATGTTTCTTATCTTTAGTCCAACTTCAGCCTTTTCCACTAAATGTTTACTGATGACTACAAGGCATATCTTCGAAGATAAATTGCTCCACCCAGGAGGGTACAAAGCACTTGTTTTTGAGAATGGCAACTGATCAAAGATTTGTACATGTATGATTTATTATAACTCTGTGACAGTCTGTACCCAGCATGCTTTGCTGTATGGGTCTTTTTCTTGTCTTTGCAGAGCTCTTTACAGCAGAAGGGTGAGGTGTGCTTAATTCAGCCAGGCTTTGATCATGACACCTATTTAGTAGCGGTAAGCGAGGATTTGCGCACAACAGTGCTCCGAAGCATTGATGAGAGTTCCAGAGCCGCCATTGTCCAGAAATTCCTAGACTCCAGCATGTTCTCCTCTTCCAAGATCAGCTACAACCGAGAGGAAATGATGCACAAACACCGCTTCAGTGACCGAGAGATCACGTAAGAGAACCAACATTGGTTTAAATAGGGAGAGCGACATTAGGATATAAGAATGCAAAGATTTTTTTTTTTTTGTTGTTGATATTAAAAAGAGTTCTAAAACTCAGAAGAAATTGCAGTCATTATAATTCCTCCCACAAAATCAATCCAAACTAACTAAGTTTACACATTTACATTTTTGGATTAAAGATGCAGTGCATAATGGGATCTCTTTTTCTCTACGCCAGCCATCAATAGATGGTGGCCCGCAGTCCGAACGCGGATGGAGCGGCAATTCTGTCCGGACCGTCGGGCCACCAGTGTAGTGCCACATCTCTGCAGTCATTGGTTGCTGGGACTGTGGGCGTTCCAGTGACTTTGTGTGTATGCCCCACCCACTGCTGCTGACAACTGCTCTCACTCCCTGCCGGGCCGTGAGTTAAGGCGTGCCGTCACGTGCGCGCACCACCCGTCCCCCCCCCCCCCCCCCACCGGCCCCGTGCTGCTATCGGCTCTCACTCCTTGCTGCCCGGTATGATACCTTGCAGATTTCTCCCCCTGCAGCTTGGCTCCTCTGCTGGCTCCTGCCCCCAAGGTATGTGTGGCACACTTTAAGGGTCATGCTGATGGGCACTACAAAATGTGCCCATCTCAGTGCCACTTAACATAAAATGTGCCCATCTGCATGCCCCTTATTTTATGTTAAGGGGCACGCCGATGGACATATTCTGTTATAGGGCACGCTGATGGGGACACCTGATGTAAGGTAAGGGGCACTGACAGGAATATCTTATGTAAGGTAGCACTCAAATGGGGACACCTGATGAAAAGGAGCACTCTGATTGGCACACCTGATGTAAGGGGGCACACGGATGAGAGACACCAGATGTAAGGGGGCCTTCTGATGCAGAAACCTGATATTAGGGGGTACTCTGACGATGGCAACTGATTTATGGGGGTAGCCTGATGGGGGGGGGGGGGGGGGGGGGGGGGGGGGGGGGGGGGGCGATGTAATGAAGTACTCTGGTAGGGGCACCTGATGTAAGGGGCAACACTATTTACAAAGTGTTACCAGAATGTGTTGAGGAAACAAAAGCACCAGAGAGTGTGGCTTGCACCAAAAAAGGAAAGTAGACACGTACAATCTTTCATGGCAGAGACTTGAGTTTCAGACCTCGGCCGGAAGAAAATTTTAGTGACTAGACCACCTTGAATTTTAATTCATTACTTCTGCTCTACAAATTTCTCAGATATGCTTTGCTTCCTTAGAATGAGAAACACTAATACTGTATTATGTACAGTGCTTTTTTTCTCAGGTAATAGGTGCAGGTACTCCCTCCTTCCATATCGCCCCTTGTCTCCGTCCCCTTCTCACCTCTGAGCACCGTCCCTTGGTTCCACCCCCCCCCCCCTACCCACCTTCCAGTACCACCTCTTTCAGAGAGTACAGAACCAAGTAATTTGTATGGAATTTGATACTGATAACAAGAAAAACAATAAAATAGATCCCCTGCAGCCAACAATAGACCTGCCCAACAGTAGACTCACCCAATCAACAATGGAGCCGCCACAAAAAATACCCTAACCCCTACTAGCAACAATAGATCCCTCTCAGCAACACTAGCCCCCCCCCCCCCCCCCCCCCCCCCCCCCCCCCACACACACACACACACACACACTAGATCCCCCCCCCCCATCGACCATAGACACTCTAGTACCCCTTGACATTACATACATTCCATGCTGGAGGTGCCAGAACTGCATTTCCCTGTGTTCCCGCTGAAAAACAAAAAAAAAAGCCCCAATTATGTATAGAAACCGTTACAAAAATAGTTCATATATGGTCAACCAGCTTTCCATTTTGCTAGTTTTGTCTTAGTGATATGAACAGTTTCTTCATAGGCTATGTATCTGTCTAGTCCGTATACAGTCCAGTTTAAACAACAATGATCATGGGGGAGCCTATTCTGTCCTTGGATTTGATGGTAGTAAGGTTGATTGTGATTTGTGATTACAGTCATGCTTTTCTTACAGGCAGCTGGTCAATGCTGGACTGCTCACAGTGAAGGATGCTGGGAGTTGGTGGTTGTCAGTGCCCGGCGCCGGGAAGTTTATCTCACATTTTGTAAAAGGTCAGAATCCTGGTCTGTATAATTCTGCAATCATTCGGTCGCCTCTCTTCACCAGCAAGATTATGCATTGAGGCAATGCAATGGGTAGTGATGAGTACAAATACCTTTAAATGATACCGCAATTGAAATGGTATGTGAGAGGGGCATATTAGAGTATCTAATCCAGCTCTATACCAAAAGGCCATCAACCCAATAAAGATAGTCAAAAGAAAGGTGAGGAGAAATGGGTGTTTAACGACGGCCCCTTGGCATATCTTATATAATCAAATACAAAGAACGTTTTAAAAATTCATAACTTTTTATTACAAAGTATTAAACATTTTACATTGGGTGGGCAATGTAAACCCCCCCCCCCCATGAATAAAATCAAAAAGATGGCAGACTGTTCAGAGAGCTTCCTACGTGTTTCGCAGCCACTTCTTCAGGGTTTCAACCTCTCATCATCTGGCTCAATGCCTGATAGGCCTATCATATCCATTCGGGCTATGGGAAGACCTACAGATTGGAACCCAAATCAAGGACAACAACCTGTGGAAATAAAGAAAACGGGGCAAGACTTCAAGGTAACACCTAGGCCAGTGATGGTGAACCTTGGCACCCCAGATGTTTTGGAACTACATTACTCTGCAGTGTAGTTGAGCATCATGGGAAATGTAGTTCCAAAACTTCTGGGGTGCCAAGGTTCGCCATCACGGGCCTAGGCTATGCTTTGCATATGAAGGGTGCAGAGATGGTTACTCCAAGACTCCCATTACTAATAGAGGGTAATGATATAAAAACAATAGGTGCATAGATAATCAATAAACAAACAAAAAGGGAACTCTGAGATGTTGAGCTTCTATCAAAAAGACCCTCTCTCAATAGTCCAACTGGTAGATGGTGTCCATAAGGGTTCCTTAAAGCACAGTGGGCTGTGTTTACATTCAATACGAAGTGCCCCTTGTGTTCTCTTGATATCCAGTGTCCTTTGCCCCCAACCATCCCCAAAGCCATAATCTTTGGTGCTGCAGGGGTTAATACGAGTGTTGGACCTGTCACAGGCACTCATAAGGAGTGCTGCCTAGGTCCCCCTACAACTCCCGCTCTTAGAAGCTGTCCTTTAGCTTCCAGCAATGTAAAGTGTTCTATGAATGGAGGACAGCTGGATGAATGAAATGTCCACATCCTCAATTCACCTACTGTGAATGGGGAAGGGGGACGAGAAGGGCAAGCGTAGGCTGCACACTTGATGAGTGCCATTTGACATGTCCAGTGTTTGTATTAATTCCTTACAGTTGTGGGGCTATGGGGGTGGGGCAGGGGACTTCAGGTCTCAACCGTCTTCCTTTTTTTTAATTTTTTTTATTTATTTTTATTTTTTAACGCACTGCAACAAAATGCATGGTACTCTCTTGCTGCGCTACAAGGCGCGCTCCTTGCCAAAAGTGCGTGGGGGTACCATTAATAATGAATGGCACCTGCAAGAAGGACGCACAATTTTGTGTACTGCCAGAATGCTCGTGTTTTCTTGCACTTTACCCCAGTACACAGATATAAATGGCTTATGCCTGTGACCAGTGTTCTGGGTATTTTTTTTTATATGTAAACAATGTTTTGGGGACACACACACACACACACACTTTAAAGCAAACCATAACCAATTCCAGCACCCCTTCCCCTTAATGCTCAGCATACTTGCAAATTACAGCAAAATCTCTTGGGGGGGGGGGGGGGGTCACAAGTTTCCTAAGCAGCTTTCCTCCTTTAGCATACTTATATAATTTTTTATTTTTTTAATTGCATAGGAGTTTATATGTACCATTTTTTTTTTTCCTTTTTAATTCCTTTACCAAAAGTGCATAAATGATTTTACTTTGTGTGTTTCAGGACGGAAGGCCCTTGTGTCTCAGATCAACAAATCGCGGTATAAAGAAGTCCTCCTTACGGACCTCGCCACCCGGAAGCCTCCCCCTGCCCTACGCTTAGGGATGGAATATCACATTCATGACATTATAGGCGCGGGTCTTGTGGACTGGTGGGTGTAAAAAATGTACAATACTCTGATGATGAAGACCACTAATGCCCCGTACACACGTTCCGATTATCGGATGACAAAAGTCGCTTTCGGACAGATCGTTCGATAATCTGATCGTTAGTACGCAGCTTTCGACAGCCGATCACGACAGTCCGTCCAACCAAATCCGAAGGGACAAACAGGAAAACTTTGGTCGGACGACAGCCCATTGTATGACAATCGTGTAATCAGTACAGTATGCGTCTGATAAAAGTCGTTCGACAAACACCACGCATGCTCGGAAACACGAAAAAAAAAAAAAAAAATACGTAGCTACGCACAGCGGAAGATTTTTCCAGAATTGTACGACAAAAATCTTTCACACATTTTGCACTGTTGTATTCAATCTTAGTTGTATGCCACAAAATGCGAACGATCTGTCGTACGATAATCGGAACGTATGTACGGGGCATTACTCAGTCTAATCTGTCCATTTTGGAAGACAGAGAATGGAGAAAACACTTCTTTAACCCTAAAGATTTGGTTGCTCTTCCACTCTGTTGAGCGTAAATAATACTCAACAATTGTTTACCCTAAGGTAGACTGTCTTAATTAGAAAATAAAGCGCCAAAAGCCAACACGTTTTGACACTTAGCTTTCATCAGAGCTAATCTCTGTTCTAATAAACTAAAAAAAAAAGAAAACTTAAAGAGGAAGTCCAGCCTAAAACTAAAATCTCTAAATCTACATGCAGGCACAATCTAAAGGCCCGTACACACGATCGGACTTTTTGACAACAAACCTGCAAATTAGCTGTTTTGGACCAACATCCGACCGTGTGTACGCTCCATCGGACCAACTTTTTCAGTTTTCATCTGACTTTTGTTGACTGTGCGAACGGACCAACTTTCTGCCAACAAAAGTCTGATGGAGCAAAGTCCGACCGTGTGTACACAAAACCATTGGACTTTTGTACAAAGTACAAACACGCATGCACAGAACCAATGCAATAGATCAGACAACAATACAGAAGTTGACCAAAGGTGGTGCTGGAGTATTCGAACGTCCTCTTTTGAAGTGTTGTCAGTACGTCCTTTGTACAAAAATCCACGGAAAAGTTGGTACAAGGTCCGATCGTGTGTATGAGGCTTAAGACTAACCTATCTAAACCTGTAAAGCAAACCTTGCGATGCATATTTTTTCTGAAGCCGATCCACTCCAGTGGCAGAAGCTCTGTGCAGGACACAGCCGACAAAAGCTGGGAAGTGACGTCACCCTTATGCCGCGTACACACGGTCGGAATTTCCGACAACAAATGTACAATGGGAGCTTGTTGTCGGAAATTCCGACAGTGTGTAGGCTCCATCAGAAAAATTTTGTCGTAACTTCCGACAACAAAAATTTGAGATCTGGTTTTCAAATTTTCCGACAAAATCCCTTGTCGGAAATTCCGATCGTGTGTACACAATTCCGATGCACAAAATTCCACACATGCTCTGAATCAAGCAGAAGAGCCGCACTGGCTATTGACCTTAATTTTTCTTGGCTCGTCGTACGTCACCGTGTTCTCGACGTTCGGAATTTCCGACATTTGTGCGAGCGTGTGTATGCAAGACAAGTTTGAGCCAACATCCGTCAGAAATAAATCCCAGGATTTCGTTGTCGGAATGTCCGATCGTGTGTATGCGGCAATAGACTTACTGTGGGGCTTGAATGAATGAATGAATGAATGAGTGAGTTGTATAGCGCTACCTATGCAAACTGAATCGCCTCAGGGCGCTTTTTGCCACCGGTGTCCATCTGCGGTACAGCGCGGTCCTTTACCCCATGGGGTTCTGACGCGCTTACAAACACATACACCTACAACATACACATATTTGGCCATTTTTTTTTCCCCGACAGGATCTAATTAACCTACCAGCATGTCTTTGGCGTGTGGGAGGAAACCGGAGTACCCAGAGAAAACCCACGCAAGCACAGGGAGAACATGCAAAAACTCCAGGCAGATGGTGTCGTGGTCGGGATTTGAACCAGCGACCCTATTACTGCTAGGTGAAAGTGCTAACCATTACACCACTGTGCTTCGGTTGTCGCTGCCTCCTCTGCACACTCCTACACAGAGAAGCCACCGCTGATAGCTCAGCGTGGGACCGGATCGGTTGCAGAAAAGGTATGTATATAGAGATTTTTTTTTGCTTTACAGGGTTAGATAGGTTAGTCTTAGATTGTGCCTGCAAGTAGAATTAGCAAGCTGGCCCAAACAAACTATTTACTGCACTAACAGGTGCGCTTTATTACCTGTATGTATCATCCGCTACATACAGTATATAGCTCTGGAGGTGGGACAGGGAGTTCCTGTCCCACTCCAAAACAAAACAGTCGGGCTGATTGCTGCTCAGCCATTCATAAGTAACATTGTTTTCTATAAATTAATACAAAGCTTCCTGGCTGTTTAATTTCTGTCCTGCAGGTTCACAATTGTTTCATGAAGAGTTTTGTGGTGCAAACTACACCTATATAATAGTTATATAGTTTTTCTCATATCTTATTGTTCTCTTTCAGCATTCCTACAGCGTCTGGGATGCTTCTTCGCCTATCAGACAATTAGCGCCTCCACCCCCCACGTGCCTTCAGAATCTTATCCATAATTCTCCTACTGTGTTCATTCCTGAGCCGGACCCCTGTGCACACGCTGTAATTCACATGCCACAAATCTGAAAATTAATCTGTGCCATTTTTATGTCTATGTAATTATAATAAATAATTATTTATTTAAGTTATCCAAAGTCACTCCTGCAAGCTTCTTCCCACATAATGTACATGAAGTGTTGTGTTTGGTGGCCCTTTGGACCCTTTAACATTTTTATGTTTCTCTATGTTCCATAGTAGTAGTATATTACATTGTTGGGGAAAAATGTCCTAAATGAAACCTGCCTGGGGGGTCTGCGTTCGGCTACATTCACACAAAAGTGTCCGAAGGGCAATAAAACAGGCAGTTGGTCTGTGTCTTTACCACTCCCCAGATACCTGCTGACAAAGTTAGAATAGCCGCAGGACTGTGCTATATACATTGAACGTGGATGTATATAAAGTGCGGCACTCTAAATGTTTACTAATAAGTAGCAAATATATAGTGTAAGTAGTGTATATTACTAAAGATATATATATATATATATATATATATATATATATATTATAACACAATCGAATATGTATATATAAATAATATATAGTAAGAGTATAAGCTCTATGTATAGTAGCTTATAAAATAACAGTGATGAATCATATAGGTGAAAACCTATTTAGTGTATTCAACCGTGATCCAATGAAAGTATTACGAATAAATCAGTGAAAAATCACAAAATCATAAACAATATTTGTAAAGAAAATCAATAATAATACACCATATTCGTGACATAAGTGCAAATTATTATATGAACATAAAGTGACTTGTGCGGCTTGTCTGATGTGCTCCCTCACCAACTGGAAGAAGGCTTACCGACTCTCATGGACTCAGGCTTACACCGTATGAGTCAAAGGTGCTGAATGGTGTTTAGATTACACCTGATGTAAGCAGCTACTTCCGATTGCGATGTATGGTGGCCACGGACAAGGCTATACAATTTACAAAGAAAAGTTAAGGCATGTATAGGATATTGGCAGCAGTGGCATCAGCAAATCATCTCCCGACGCGTTTCGCCTCAGTAAGGCATCATCTGGGGGTCCCCCAGATGATGCCTTACTGAGGCGAAACGCGTCGGGAGATTTGCTGATGCCACTGCTGCCAATATCCTATACATGCCTTAACTTTTCTTTGTAAATTGTATAGCCTTGTCCGTGGCCACCATACATCGCAATCGGAAGTAGATGCGTTTATGAATTTTATCTAAGACGCCTCCATTCTGTATCGCAAACACTGCTTAGTGGTTTATGCGATTTTTCAGCATATTTTGCACATTTACTCACCGTTTGTTCACCTGAACTGAATTTTATCTGATTTTAGCAAATTTCAATGCACATCAGTCACCTATGAGCTCACTGTTTTTTATTCATGAATTTATCTTTATATATTTCGTCACCTTTCTGACTTTTTATATATTGTGTTTATGTTGTGTAGGATTGATTACATAGCTTTACTGTTTTACCACAACTTTGGGAGCGCAACACCACATATTGATTTTTTTCTATACGCGCTGGAACAATGTACCAAAAAATTGGCACGCAGTTGCGGCATGATAAAAAACAAAAAAACAGGCCTCTAGGAGGTGATAACATCACCTGAACACCTGGAAGCTGCTCTTCTATCATTTTTCAGAGGGCTGTAGAATACAGATTGCTTTTTTGAGGGATGGTAAAGTCTACTGATTCCACGACTGAACCTTTATGGTGTGCTGCACTTCAGATTTGTTGCCCGCTACTGTAATAGTGCATTTGGCTGTCACTAAGAGTAAATGACACTGCGATGCAGTGCATGTGTTACTGTGCATTCTGTTAAAGTGTGGTGAAAGGCAAGTTTTATCACGTGATACGGCAATGCGTAAATGTAAACGGATCCTGAAGTATGGTATATGGAGTCTGCCATGTTGTCCTCCCCTTCTTAAACTGCTGGCTGCCCGGCTGTCACTTCACTGACCTGGAACAAGTATGCTGACAAGGCCGCCATGGGTCACACACATAGATCTGGTATAAACGATGACACATAGAAGAGTGACAGCAGAAAAGTACCAATGGTCCATTGAATCTGCCCTCCACTCTGATCACACCTCCAGATGACCTACCAGATCATTCCAATCTGATCTAACCCCCCTATCACACACACAACCCCCCCCCCCCCCCACATCTCACCAGTTCTGCAGCACCAGGGATAGGAGGGTTAGCTGTGACCCTCACCTCTGCCAGCACTTCATCCCGGCCCCCCTGACTCCTGGCTCCCTCCTTACAGGGTGCCGAAGGTCAACCAGCTTGCTCACAGCCATCACAGAGACATCACCATGCACCGGCCTGTGAGCGATTCCTGGACCCACCACGTGAGTAGCGGCCATCTTGCTACACCCCAACGAATGCCCTCGGCCCTCTTGCCTCTCCCCTGCTCGACCCGGGCCCCACTTAGCCACCGCAGCACCCTGTCCTACCAGAACACTATTCCCACCTAAGTCTGCAGAGGGTATCTAACTCCATCAAGGGCGGGTGGGAGTTTCTGCCTTATTCCCCGTGACACGTGAGGTGGCCAACTTGCTACACCTTCCTCCAGTATCTACACCTGGTCCAGGCCTTCACGCTCCCCAGGTGCCCAACTCACCCACCATAATAACACCAGCACCGCTCAGCCTGTTACAACTACCACCTCTTTATAACAGTCATGGCTCAGACGAAACCTAAGTCGGATACGCAAAGCTGGACAAATACCGCCGACAAGACAGCCTGGAGGATGATGGCGGCACTGCCCTGGAGGGGAGGGAGATGGCGGGAGTAGACCCGGATAAGGTACTGGAAGCACTACAGGCCACCCTCACAACTAAAATTGAGGAGGTGAAGGTGGATATTTCCCTAGTCTGACAGGATCTCCATAAGCTCAAGGAGTAGGATAAGACCTCTGAGACCAGATTGGGAGAGGTGGAGGACGCGATCCCGCCATTACAAAATGCCTCCGAACGCATGCAGTACCAGATCAACCAGCTCCTGGCAAAACAGGACAACATGGAGAACAGACTCCGTAGGTGCAACCTTCGCTTTATTGGTCTGCCAGAGGGGACGGAGGGGAAAGACCCAACTACGTTCCTAGAACAATTACTGATCAAGACGTATGGCAAGGAGGCTTTTTCGGCCACATTTGCGGTTGAAAAAGCGCACCTCGTGCCCGCTAGGCCACCACCACGGGGTGCCCCTCTGCACACATTTGTTAAACATTTGCTAAACTGCTGAATTACAAAGACAGAGACGCAGCACTACGCATGGCACAGGTGAAAGGCAATATACCCATTGGCAACATCAAGGTAGCCATCTTTCCTGATTTTTCCACTGAAGCACAGATGTTCAGACAAAAGCTTTACAGAAGCCAAAAGACGCCTACGTCTCAAAAATTTTAAATATTCGATGCAGTTCCCAGCACGCCTTCACGTCATCAAGATATTGACCGCGCCATTTTCTTTGAAACCCCTGAGGACACCATCGCTTGGCTAGAGCGCCGAGACACTAACAGGAAAGCGAACAATTAACCTACAATGTATAGCACATGGCTATGTGCTGCCACAAGGGACCACACGCCCCCCATCTACAACATGAGGGAAATTGTCCCACTTATCTCGGGTACTGTAAACTCCCTATCGGGCCTTCCATTCAATGTCTCCTGTTTGCCATTTGCTGTACTCTCCTTTTTTCTCCCCCGCCCCTGGTGCAATGGAGAGTTCTATCTCTTATATACACCACCTGCAACAATAAAACCATACGGCGCCCAGCCTGCCTAACCATCAAAGACAATCCAAACCAGCACTACCATGCCCAGGTACACGTACTTGTATTTTGAACATTATGGCAGAGATGCATAAACATTCCCCTTTACAAACGGAGAACTACTAATCAGAGCTGTGTCCCTCGCAGGCAGAATATCTCCAGCAGGAATTCCGGTGGTGGTGGAAGTTGGAGCAACCACCAGGGAGCCTCCTCCACCCTGACCTTGTCCTCCGCCAGCACCCCGGCTTGCCTTCCCCCCCCCGCCCCCCACACACAGCGTGGCGCTCACTGCCTGCACATACTCAGGATCTGCCCACCACTCCGCCCTCCTCAGCATGCTTGGATCCATTCTCTCTGCTTTCTCTGTGACAGCAGGTATACTAAAACCTCCATGCTGAGCCCTCTCTCATACTGGGCGCAGCATGGGGGTTAAAGTTTACCTGCTGCCTGTGCTGCCTTATGGAGGCTCCATATCAGTACCGAGGAGTCAATTTCTGCGTCTACGCAAAAATTGTACGGACGTAGATATGTTTAAAACTCAAGCTATGGTCTTAAGATAGAGGTTCCTTGATCAAGGTTATGATCAAGGTAAGGTCGATTTGGGATTACACAATGTTTCACAAGTGGACCGAACATCCTTGTTAGTGGATAAACCCCGTCATGATTCTAATGAATCCTTTAAATGGTCACTATTAACGTCATTCTCTGTCCAACATAAGCAGATTAAATCAATTTTCAACCGACATTGGTATTTTGGGTACTCTACTGCCCGAACTGGCGAACATGATCTATAGGGGCGCTCCCTCTTTACGGAGTAAGATTGCTCCTAATATCATCAACCCGCCAGTCCGAGCTTCGTTTTTTCATAACTTGATTGGGTACTACCCATGTAAGAAATACAGTGTTTGTCAATGTAATATATGCGGGAGGCGTGCATCTAAGGAGTTTACATCTACCATCACTAACCGTGTATAACCTATTAAACATTTTTGCACATGCGCCACTCAAAATTTTGTTTATTTATTGACCTGCTCTTGTGGCAAGCAGTACGTTGGTTGCACCATACGTTCGTTTGCCACAAGAGTCAATGAACACATTACTAAAATTAAGAGTGGTAGCATTAAACACACTGTGCCCAGACACTATCGTCAATTCCATAACCGGGACCCTAGAGGTACAGTGTTTCTAGTCATTGACAGGTATATCCTCCCATGGAGGGAGGGGGCTACTACTACTAACTATTTGGATTTATGAGTTACAGTCCCACTCCCCACTCGGTTTGAACGGGGAGTGGGACATTAACGCCTTTATTAACAAAGCATGAAGTTATATATCAGCTGTATAGGGGGGAAAGTGAAGGAGAATGTTTCCTTTCTCCTTTTTTTTCTTTTTCTGTCCTGGCACTGATATTTTTTAGTTTCTGCTACTTTTTAGGTTCTGACTAGAGTAGATGGTACATTACCAATTCTATACGGTTTTTACCATTTAATCTACCTATAGGTTGGTCTTTAGGGAGTACTGAGTTATCATTTAATGTTTTTCATTATTCTCTTTTAATATTTATCACTTATTAGTGTAACTGTTTTTATAATGTAATTCTTTATTAAATATGTGGCCCCAATTTGGATTATTACTCTCATATCCATTTGATAACAACAAAACCTGGGGAATGCCCAGGAAAAAACCAAGTCTACTTACCACCAGCTCGCAGACAACCAAATTGACCTGTCTAACAGTATGCGTATGTCATATCCATTTGGTTTGAGATTTTCAAATAACAATTTTTATTATGTACAGGTATTTTTGTTTCAGCTATGAGTGTAGCCTGACTTCCTGTTTCTATTGTTGTGTTACGCACGAGTCTCCACGCTGTTTCATAGCGAGGCTTGACCCAAATTTGTTTCCTGTGTTTGAAGCAGAGACATGACGTTGGACGCTCACTGTTTCAAAGTGAGGTCTGGTCTGCGTACATTTTTCCTGCTCTGTCTACTGGATAGCGTGCGTCCTAGAGTAATGGTCATCGCTTCAAAGCGAGGCGTGATCTGTACGCTTTAGTTCCGCTTCGCTCATTGATAAATGAACGTTTCAGAGTGAGGCTTGATCAGTGTTAGTCAATTTAACCAATCTCGTGGCATGCTCATCCGATAAGCACAAATTATATCTAGTCCTCAAAATGAGGCTTGAACCACACAGGCCAATGCCATTTTACATACCGGAAGTAAAGCAATTAACACAGGTGAACACCCGATTGGCACATACTTCATTATGGGGCCACATTCTCTATATAAAAGCAATTATCTTGGCGGGCTCACACCCCAGATGACGTCTGTGTAGACGAAACGTGTCGGTTCGAGCCCTGCCAGCATCATTGCGCCATTCTACGTTGTCCTTGCAAGTGTACATATCTCCATTTGAAATGTGAGTGTTCTTGATTTTACTAATTTTTTAATAAACCTTTTATCCACAATGTTACACTATGTGGAACCTTTCTTCATTTTTTTTGGTCGCACTGTATATTTGAGTGCATTTTCAATTGTCTTTTGCTGTGCTGGCTCCTTTATATACACTTTTTGAGCGACAGCGCAGTATTTTTTTTATTTATTTATATCCAGTAAAACAGGTTCAGCTTGATGGCCAACCAGCTTTCTGCTTTTAGTGCACATCTTAGTGCTATCAATAGTGTCTTTATGGGCTGTGTATGTCTACTTTAAGTAGAGTGCTATGCTAGGAATCTGTTGAAGGGAGTTTCCATTTCTGTATGTCAGCTCTGTGGCCTTAAGCATTGTTTTGCTGTCCTAATAGAAAAGGAACCGATCCTTTCAATATGAACGCATTAACCACTTGCTGACTGACGCACGTATATAAACATCATGTCAGCAAGTGGTTATTAGAATATTATGGTTGCAGCTGCAGCCATGATCTGAGTGTTGCATTTTTTCAGCCGTTGATTGGCTGTTCTGTAAAAGTGTTCTGGGTGGCTTTATAGCTGCTCAATCACTTTTACAGAGCACGCGGCCGCTGCCGCCCTACAGTGGTTCTTGGGCTCTTTCATTTCTCTGGGGAGCCTGGGACTACGGTAAACAGTTTGGACAGCTTCCCACAGAGGAGATGGAGGAACATTTGTTCCCCGTGTCCTCTGTGGCGGATGATCCCGGATGTATTTCATCACTTCGATTTCAGACCTGCCAGGAAAGCAACTAGCCAAGCATGATCTGTGCTTGGTTAGTTGCTTTGGAGGGCAGGGGAGATATTGGGGGGGGGGGGGGGGGGGGTCCTAAGAAACATGTAAGAGGCTGCTTCTCCTTGATGGTGCACTGAGTAGTAACATTTAGGCTCCATTCACAGCTATGTATGCTGCTTTTGAGCATTTCTGCAGTGATTTTTGCAGGTTTTTAACCACGATTGTACCACAATTTTGGATCTGAGACTTCTTTACCTGCGTTTTCTACAGGTAGGGCAGTGCATTGAAATTAATAGACTGCCCTACCTGCAGAATGTGGATCACACAAGTTTGAACGTAGGCTCATTGCCCAACATTTCCCAAATATAACCCAAACCGTCCTCTCTGCTATTCTTAAAATGGTTGTAAACCCCCTTACAACCACTTTAACCGCTTCCCGACCGGCCACTGCATATATATACGTCAGCAGAATGGCACGGGCAGGCAGAATCACGTACCTGTACGTGATCGTGCATGTGCCTGCCCGTGGCTAGCGGCGCGCTCGCGACCCGGTCGGGAGCTCCGTGACCCCGGCCGCGGGACCAGCGGACCCGATCGCCGCTGGTATCCCGCGATCGGGTTACGGAGCGGAAGAACGGGGGAGAGGTCTATGTAAACAAACCTCTCCCCGCGCTTCCTACACTGACTGTCAGTGATCGGCGGTTCCCTGTCATCGGGAACGCCGATCAATGACGTCAGACGTACAGCCACGCCCCCCTACTGTAAAAAAAAAACACAACACGTCACACTGACTCCTCCCCGCCCCCTAGTGGTTAACCCCCTAACTACAACTGTCATTTACATAGGAATCAGTGCTATTTAAATAGCACTGATTGCTGTATAAATGACAAATGTGTCAAAAATGTCCGATGTGTCCGCCAAAATGTCGCAGTCACAATAAAAATCGCTGATCGCCGCCATTACTAATAAAAAAAAAATATTAATAAAAATGCTATAAAACTATCCCCTATTTTGTAAACGCTATAACTTTTGCGCAAACTATTCAATAATCGCTAATTGCGATTTTTTTTACCAAAAATATGTAGAAGAATACGTATCGGCCTAAACTGAGAAAAAAAAATGTTTTTTTTATATATTTTTTGGGGATATTTATTATAGCAAAAAGGAAAAAATATTGCATTTTTTTCAAAATTGTCGCTCTATTTTTGTTTATAGCGCAAAAAATAAAAACCGCAGGGGCGATCACATACCACCAAAAGAAAGCTCTATTTGTGGGAAAAAAAGGACGCCAATTTTGTTTTGGAGCCACGTCGCATGACCGCGCAATTGTTAGTTAAAGCGACGCAGTGCCGAATTGCAAAAAGGGGCCTGGTCCTTTGGCTGCCAATTGGTCCGGGGCTGAAGTGGTTAACCTACAGGTAAACCTAGATTAAGGATTACCTGTAGGTGCAAGAAAATATCTCCCAAACCTAAAAGGTTTGGGAGATATTTGCAGGGATAGCGGCAGCAATGTCTACGGCGCATGCGCCGTAGCACATCAGGCGCACTGAGTGTGCCGTTTCTAACGGCGATCATGCCGTTAGTGGCGGCACCAGCGTGCATGCTCGGGAGTGACGTCATCGCGGCTCCGGCCAGTCACAGCACCAGAGCCGTGATATCCGGAAGTCACTCCGGGATAGATGGCGGCGTCTGATCTCAGGTAAGTAATTCATAATGAGCTAGAATGCTATGCCTTTGCCTTGCAGGGTGTATTGTGTTTTTTTTTTTTTAAGAGGTTTTACTTCCTCTTTAAAGCGGTTCGGCACACATTTCATTTAGTAAATCTCTTTGCCTTCCAAATCAGGCAAAGAGTACTAAATGAAATGTGTTTGTTTTTTTTTTTTTTTTTTTTTTACTTACCTTGTAATCGATGACTTCCTGTCTTCTGTCTCTTCGGGGGTGGGCGGGGTCTTGCGGGGATCCTCGTCACGCCGCACTGTCTCCTGGGATCTGGTGTCATTGATCCCAGGAGTCAGTGCGGGCATCTTCCGAAATCTCGCGAGATTTCGGCCACATCTTCCGAAATCTTGCGAGATTTCGGACACATCTTCCGAAATCTCGTGAGATGTCGGCAGATGTGCCGTTACTGCGCATGCGCGGTGCATGCTGGGCCATCTAAAGTGCCTGTGGGGGTTTCACATGCCCACAGGCAAGATGGCCCCCAGCACAAAAGAAGAAGATGAAGAACTTCATCGGACGAAAACCGGCGGCGATCGAGATGGAAGATGGAACAGGTAAGTCCCCCAATTGAGCTATATGCCCTTGGCATATAGCCCAAAAAAAAAAAACGAGTGCAGAACCGCTTTAAGACCTCCTAGTCTCAAGCTCTCTCGTTTTCTCCTCCCATGCTTGTCTCCAGGATTTCTCAAGAGCCTCTCCCATCCTCTGGAACTCACTCCACCTGTCCGGCTATCCCCTACTCTTGCTACCTTCAGGCGATCCCTGAAAAACTCATCTCTTCAGGAAAGGAAATCACATCTCCAACTAATCTTCTACCACTTCCATCAGCTCATTTCCCCACAGTTACAACCTTTTGTACCACCTACCCCACCCTATTAGATTGTAAGCTCTTCTGAACAGGGCCCTCGTAATCCTCTTGTATTTTATTGTATTATAACTGTATTGTCTCCTTTTTATATTGTAAAGCGATGCGTAAACTGTTGGCGCTATATAAATCCTGTATTCTTATAACAACACAGTACCAACACATAGACAATGCAATTTGCCTTATGTCCTATTGTTTTAGTTCATACCAATGTGCTGCAAAAAAAAAGGGACATGTTGCATTTTTTTGTGTGGTGTGTTCAGGCTTTTGACGCATTGCAACACACAGAATTAGGGGTGAACAAAAAACAATGTGATACGTTGATAAAATGTGTACACCGTCTGTGCACACCAAAGTGGGTTTTGCACAGAATGAGACCCTTAGCTAAAAGAAGGGCAAAACTCTGGTGTAAGTGACATAGATGAAATAATAGTGTGAATACACCATCATATATTATGTACATACACACCAGCTACTTTATTAGGTACACCCTGCTAGTACCAGGTTGGTTCCTCTTCATGTTCAGCTTTCTAGCAGAAGTCTGAAGGTTTTGTGCCAATATTGACTGGTATTTGGAACTGTTCATAATTCCCTCTACCTTGACTAAGGCCCCTGTTCCAGCTGAAGAAAAACAGTCCCAAAGCATGATGCTGCCACCACCATGCTTCACAGTGGGTATGGTGTTCTTTTGGTGATGTGCAGTGTTGTTTTAGCGCAAAACATATCTTTTAGAATTATGGCCAAAAAGTTCAACCTTGGTTTCATCAAAACAGAGAAAATCAGCGTTAGTGAAAATTGGAGCTGCTAGCAATAGAGAAAAAACACAACAACCTCCAATCAACAATAAAATAAAAAATTGCAGGCCTTGGTTTCATCAGACCAGAACACATTTTCCCACATGCTTTTGGAAGATTTCAGATGTGTTTTTGCAAAATTTAGCCGGGCTTGGATGTTTTTTTTTTGTAAGAAAAGACTTCCATCTTGCCACTCTACCCCATAGCCCAGACATATGAAGAATACAGGAGATTGTTGTCACATGTATCACACAGCCAGTACTTACCAGATATTCCTGCAGTGCCTTTAATGTTGCTGTAGGCCTCTTGGCAGACTCCCTGACCAGTTTTCTTCTCATCTTTTTATCAATTTTAGAGGGATGTCCAGTTAGGGTTGCCACCTGTCCAGAATTCACCCGGACCGTTCGGGTTTTGAATCATGTGTCTGGGTTTCAGTCCACCTGAAACCCGGACACATCATTCAGACCAGGCTGTGGCTCCCCAAGTAACCGAGATAGTCATATACAAATCTGTTGCCACTGCTGGCAGGTGTATAAGGAGCAGGTTTGGCATCACGAAAGGGTGGGGTGATGATGTCAGCAAGAGAAATTTGGCCACACCCACTGGCGCGCTCTGTGCACTACTTTACTACTCTCCTTGGGGCACCCAAATGTGTCCTAGGTCTTTTATAATCCTATAGTGTTTACTGCCCTGTGCCACAAAAGTGTTCGGGTTTGGTATAAAGAAAAGGTGGCAACCCTACGTCCAGTTCTTGGTAATGTCACCGTTGTGCCATATTTTCTCCACTTGATGATGACTGTCTTCACTGTGTTCCATGGTATATCTAATGCCTTGGAAATTCTTTTGTACCCTTCTCCTGACTGATACCTTTTAACAATGAGATCCCTCTGATGCTTTGGAAGCTCTCTGTGGACCATAGCTTTTGCTGTAGGATGCGACTAAGAAAATGTCAGGAAAGACCTACTAGAACAGCTGAACTTTATTTGGGGTTAATCAGAGGCACTTTAAATGATGTCCGGTGTGTACTGACTCTTATTTATCATGAGTTTGAATGTGATTACTTAATTCTGGACACAGCTACATCCCAAGTTATAAGAGGGTGTGCACACTTATGCAACCACATTATTTTATTTTTTTTATTTTTACTCCCCCCGACCTAAAAGATTTCAGTTGAGTTGTACAGTTTTTTTAGGTCACATTAAGCCTGGGTTGACACTAGCGCGATCTCATGTGATTCGCACCCGCACCGCAGGTGCCGATTACATGCGATCTTGGAGCAATGCGAGTTCAGCCATACAGTTGGTATACAGTATGGCTGAACTCGCATTGGATTTGCACAGAAAAAAGTGCAGGGCCTTTTTTTTCCCCGCACTAGAATCGGATCGATTGAGTGTTCTCACCTATGTGATCTGATTACTGTGCGAGTTTTTCAGTTCAATCTGTGAACTCAACTGGGGGTGTCATTAAAGCGGAGTTCTGCTTAAAAATAAATAAATAAAAGTCAGCAGCTACAAATACTACAGCTGCTGACTTTGAAGAATTGGACACTTACCTGTCCCAGGGTCCAGCGATGTGGGGGAACGAAGCCCCGCTTGTCTCCCCCCTCTTCTCTGTGGGCACCCGGCTGTGGCTTCACAGCCGAGCACCCATTGCGCATCCGCGAGCCGCTTGCCGTGACTAGCCGGACAATCATCTGGGACCTGTGATGTGTCCCAGATGATTGCCAAGAGGGTGGGGGGGGGGGGGGAGAGGTGATCTCCCTTCCGGTGCTGCGGTGCGCCGGGAGGAAGTGGGAGCTGGGACTCTCTAAAAAGAGGGTATCTACCACCCCAAAAAAATGACATGCCAAATGTGGCATGTTAGGGGGTCACTTCATTACTTGCCCATAGTCATATGACATACGTAGGAGGGATCTCCTATCCTGGATGGGCGTCATATGATGTCCTTGGCTTCCCGGCCGTCTAGGGGGTGCGCGTGCCCGCCCGCCGCAGTGCTCTGGACCCAGCGCGCGTGGCACCCGCGATGGCCCTTGAACACAGCAGGACCGTGGATCTGTGTGTGTAAACGCACAGATCCATGTCCTGTCAGGTGAGAGGTGACCGATGGTGTGTTCTCAGTACAGAGGAACGTCGATCCTCCCTTTGTGAGTCCCCTCCCCCTACAGTTAGAATCACTCCCTAGGAAACATAATTAACCCCTCGATCGCCCCCTAGTGTTAACCCCTTCCCTGCCAGTCACATTTACACAGTAATCAGTGCAATTTTATAGCACTGATCGCTGTATAAATGTGAATGGTCCCAAAAATGTGTCAAAAGTGTCCGATATGTCTGTCACAGTCACGAAAAAAAAATCGCAGATCGCCGCCATTACTAGTAAAAAAAAAAATAAAAAAAAATGCTATAAATCTATCCCGTATTTTGTAGACGCTATAACTTTTGTGAAAACCAATCAATATATACGCTTATTGCGATTTTTTTTTTTTGTTTACCAAAAATATGTAGAAGAATACGTATCGACCTAAACTGAGGGAATTTTTTATTTTATTTTTTTAAAGAAATTGTGATATTTACGTATTATAGCAAAAAGGAAAAAATAATGCGTTTTTTTTTCAAAATTGTCGCTCTCCTTTTGTTTGTAGCGCAAAAAATAAAAACCACAGAGGTGATCAAATACCACCAAAAGAAAGATCTATTTGAAAAAAAACATAAAAATTTAGTTTGGGTACAGTGTTGCACGACCGCGCAATTGTCATTCAAAGTGCGACAGCGCTGAAAACGAAATATTGGTCAGGCAGGAAGGGGGTGAAAATGCCGGTACTGAAGCGGTTAAAGCAGAAGTTCCATTTTTGGGTGGAACTCCGCTTAAACTTTGTTAATGACACCCGCAGCGGTTCGCAGAAGGCAGTGTGTACCGCCAGCGGGAGGGATGCGCTGTAATCGCGCTGGTTCCCGCATCGCACCTATGTGAACCCAGGGTAAAGGTGGAAAAAGTTCTGAAATTATATTTGTCTCATTTTTTTACATTACAGAAACCTGATATTCACCAGGGGTGTGTAGACTTTTTTATATCCACTGTATGTATATTTCAGGCAAAACTCTTCAACAGTCAGCTCAGAGACTCAGATATATATCCACATATTGGATTAATATGACAGCCAGGTGAGTGGTATTTCCTAGAGACAAGTATAGATCTCAGGATAACACTTTAGCTCATCTCTTTATAAATATATCATCATCATTCCATTATCACCCCCCCCCCTTCTCTTTGGGCGGGGGGGGGGGAGATCACATGATCACACCTTTTATAGATACAAAATAACAAATCGCCTTCCCGCAGCTGTCAGACCGGGGAGACACGTGACTCTCAGTGATCAGCTGACCCGGACACAGTCACGTGAGTGCAGAGACTCCAGGAAGAGGAGATCAGTGATCGGTGATGTAGAATCCTCCCCGGTACTGAGGAGCGGACAGCACCATGGAGGACAGGGGGAGGGGGAGAGCCGGCTGCTGGGGGATCATTGTCCTGACACTGCTCGGATCTGTGTACTGTGCTGACTATAAAGAGGTATGGGGGGGGACTCTGTTGTGGGTCTTGTGTATATTAGTGTTGTAGGTGTTCTGGGGGAGCTCTGGTGTGTGTGTGTGTGAGTGTGTGTGTGTGTGTGTGTGTGTGTGTGTGTGTGTGTGTGTGTGTGTGTGTGTGTGTGTGTGTGGGTTATTTTTTTTTGGGGGGGGCTGTGCCATTGTTATGGGGGCAGCTGGTGGTTGCAGCACTATACCCCCCCCCCCCAGCCTCCATCACTCAGCATGCAGTTGCTGTGCTCACACCTGAGTGGGGCAGAGCAGGCAGTGTGTTGGGGATCCAGACTAAGGCCACCCATAGACGAGTCAAAAACCTGAACGTTCTGTCGATTAAAAAACACAAATGGCGCATACGATTGTGCTGTCATTTGTTTCAATTTTCTAAACAAAATTCAGCATGTTGAAAAAGGGTTAAAACCCCCCGCAAAGCACCGCTGCAGAGGTGGTATTACCGCGGTATCCCTGCTGTGTCCCATTGATTTCAATGGGAAGGAGCGGTATAGGAGCGTTGAATACACTGCTCCTTCACCGCTCCAAAGATGCTGCTGGCAGCACTTTTTTTTACTGTCCTGCTAGCGCACCGCTCCAGTGTGAAAGCCCGCCGGCTTTCACACTGGAGTGAAGGGACCCGCTTTTTTCAGGAGCTATACAGGCGCTATTTTTAGCGCTGTAGCTCCTGAAAAACGCTTCAAAGCTTCAAACGTGTGAAAGCATAAAAGTGAGTTCCTATTATTGATGTACAAAGCAAGGGTAGAAATTAAGTTCTATTTTTTTGGCCACTGAGTGTACATGACAGGGTTTCTCAATCAGGGTTCCACAGCAATCTACCTGTCAGTCGCAGGCTGCATACTGGTAGATTGCATCCCCTCTGCTGACACATGTAGAGGTAGGCAGGGAAGTGGCCGTGCTAGTGTTGGCTATGGCACGCTGTTCCCTGTTTCATGTTGTGTGCCCAGCTATGTCCCCCCCCCCCATAATGTGCCCTGCAGTCTGTCCCATGTAGTGTGCCCAACTGTGTCCCCCACAATGTGCCCTGCAGTATGTCCCATGTAGTGTCCCCCACAATGTGCCCTGCAGTCTGTCCCGTGTAGTGTGCCCAGCTGTGTCCCCCCCCCCCCACACTGTGCCCTGCAGTCTGTCCCGTGCAGTGTGCCCAGCTGTGCCCCCCCCACAATGTGCCCTGCAGTCTGTCCCATGTAGTGTGCCCTGCAGTGTCCCCCACAATGTGCCCTGCAGTCTGTCCCGTGCAGTGTGCCCAGCTGTGCCCCCCCCCCCACAATGTGCCCTGCAGTCTGTCCCATGTAGTGTGCCCTGCAGTGTCCCCCACAATGTGCCCTGCAGTCTGTCCCGTGCAGTGTGCCCAGCTGTGCCCCCCCCCCCCCCCACAATGTGCCCTGCAGTCTGTCCCATGTAGTGTGCCCTGCAGTGTCCCCCACAATGTGCCCTGCAGTCTGCCCTGTGTAGTGTGCCCAGCTGTGCCCCCCCCCCCCCACAATGTGCCCCGCAGTCTGTCCCATGTAGTGTGCCCTGCAGTCTGTCCCATTTAGTGTGCCCAGCTGTATCCCACCCACAATGTGCCGTGCAGTCTGTCCCACAATTGCCTCATCCCAATGCCCACCTCAAATCTCCAATGAAAGTCAGAGTGGTTCGTACACACGCCTTGGCAAATTTAGCTCAGCATGTTGAGTTTAAAAGGTTGCGCTGCCTCTCAAATCCCTTGATTGAAGTCAGTGGGATCTTACCACCTAACGCTTGACTCCCGGCCGACAGGGGGGTATGTGGCAGGCCAGCGATCGAGGCTTGATTTATATTTGCGGTCGCTCACGTTGCCACCTGTGCTCCCGCCAGCCCCATAAGATGTATCTCCTGCTACACACATCCTGTCCCCCCTCACAAGGGGGTGAGGAGAGTCACTGCCATGCCAGGAAGAGGGTGCCGACTGGATAATTGTTCCCGTCCGCTCTGCGGCTGGTGGGAATTGTATTCAGTGAACCTGAAGAAAGACTGAGCCCAGCCCTGCACCAGACTACCAATCCCAGAATCCCCCAGGCCAGGCTGGATCAGTCGATCTAGAGCAGCTGATCATTTCAGACTCTCTGTGTTCCTGAGATTTGAAGTCACTGGGGTATGATTAGGTCAGTGATGTGGACACCCACAAATGTACACAAGGAAATGCGCCTCAATACCTTTGTGAGAAAATAGAAAAATACATACCGAATCGCAGCCTTCGATCAACAAACCAAAATCGCCTTCTCATCCCCAAAGCCCGCTACAAATCGAAGGGAGAACGAAGATTCGCAGTACAGGGACCCCGGCTATGGAATGCTCTACCAAACAACATCCGCATGGAAGAAAACCATCAGGCCTTCAGGAAAAAACTCAAGACCCACCTCTTCTAATACATGGCATCCCAACATGAGCAGTCAAGCGCCTCGAGGCGATTCAGTTCGCAGTTGCAGCGCTATACAAATCATTCATTCATTCATTCATTCAAGATGGAAGGAAGGATGCCACGGCTGCATGGAAAATCCTATGAAGCCTATAATATTTATTTATTATTATTATTACAAGCAAATGCAAGTGTATAACTGCTCTCTCTGCTGCTGCTCACTCTGATCAAAATGGCAGAAATAGTTAATAATACATGCTTTCTGAGCTTGGGGAGGGTCTATATGATGTTATCTTTACAAACGCTTATAGACGCAAACGCAGTAAAACGCGGCAAGGAAACGCAGCAAAACGCGTGTGTTTAAACGCAGGTTTCTGCTTTTTAAAACATGCGTTCAGCAGAGTTTGCATCGGCGTCTCGTTTGCAATGGGGCCTTACTCTAAAAACCCATCAGGTTTTTTATTTCCTCTTTAACATCTAAGCTGCAGCAGTTGTCAGAAGTGCTGCTTGTTCCTCCTAAACTTTCCATTACTAAGGGGCAATGACCCTTCCCTGCATACTGAGCCTAGGGTAAAGAGAGAACATAAAAACCATTTATCAGCAGTCTGTAGAAGTTGGGAAGATCGCCAAGTTCTGATTTGGCTTTGGGGTTTTGATGCTTCTGAAGAAGCGTGTAATCACAAGGAGCGTGCAGACACCAAACTGAAGATGAGGAAGGACAAAAATATAAAGGGCACCACACTTACCCATGTTGAAGATCCTCTTTATTTTTGTCATACATTTTCCAGGAACATGCATCATATGCTTCGGCAGCTGTTTACTGGGTACATTGGGCTTTCTCCGGATATTGAGATCTCACTAAGGCCCCTTTCACACTTATACGACTTGTCCCACGATTTGGAAAATTCAAATCGCAAAGTAGCATGACAAGTAGGGGTGCAACGGATCAAAAATCTCACAGATCGGATCGATCCTCAGATCAGAGTCACGGATCGGATCATTTTTCAGATCAGCAAATGATAATTGAATTTGCAAAAAACCTGTGAAAATTCCGCCACCATATAGTCCCCACTGTAATATCCACGTCATTTCCCCCCCCCCCCCCACTGTAATATCCACGTCATTTCCCCCCCCCACTGTAATATCCACGTCATTTCCCCCCCCCCCACTGTAATATCCACGTCATTTCCCCCCCCCACTGTAATATCCACGTCATTTCCCCCCCCCCCACTGTAATATCCATGTCATTTCCCCCCCCCCCCCACTGTAATATCCATGTCATTTCCCCCCCCCCCCCCCACTGTAATATCCATGTCATTTCCCCCCCCCCCCCCACTGTAATATCCATGTCATTTCCCCCCCCCCACTGTAATATCCACGTCATTTCCCCCCCACCACTGTAATATTGGCAGGGTATGGGTAATGCAGAGTATTGGCAGGGTATGGGTAATGCAGAGTATTGGCAGGGTATGGGTAATGCAGAGTATTGGCAGGGTATGGGTAATGCAGAGTTTGTTTACAACTGATCGCTCCGTCATTTGACGGAGCGATCACATTGTAAACAGCAGCCGGGTGTACCAAGATGGCCGCCGCTCCGGAGCTAGGCGAAGCCGCGGCCTTTCCTAAGGCCGAGGCCGCAGAATGCTCCGCGGATCGCGGGGTGTGCCGATCCGAACTGGGTGACCCGTTCGGATCACGGATCGGCGACGATCCGTTGTACCCCTAATGACAAGTCGTTCCCCATGATTTCCAATGACAGCCATTCATATTAGTAAGACTTCAAGTCGTTCCGACTTCAAAGTAGTCCCTGCACTACTTTGGTCTGATTTTGATGCAGCTTACACAGGCATTCCTTGAATCGTGGCAAAAATCGTGGTAAGATTGAGCGACTTTGAAGTCGCACAAGTGTGAAAGGGGCCTAAGGCTCCATTCACATCTGTCTGTTGCCTTACCATTGAACTCTATATAAAGTGCAATTTGGTGAAAGTGCATTTTTTTTTTTTTTTTTTGGTAATTCCTTTATTTAACAAAAAGTTGCATTTTCAAACACCAATCAACACAAAAATCGTGCATAACAAGGTCCCATGAATAGATAGACTTGTAAAATCAGTGGTAATGCAATAAGGTCTGCACAGCATCAATGAGCACCCAAGAAATAGCAATCTGTAGATCAGGCGACAAAAAAACCTGAGTCTCAGAAAGGGGTGGCAGGTGGGAGCCTCCAACATGTACAAATGAAGTGCAGTATAAGAAAGCAAATACGTTTAATATGAAAAAAGAAAACAAAGCAGGCCGGGGTCTTCACGGAGGTCTGGAAGCCAAAAAGGAAGCAGAGCCTACAATGGAATGGACAAAGTATAAAGGACAGGTAACTGCAAGGAATAGATCGCCCAACTTCATGAAGGGAATAAGGAAAGTAGGGGGGAGAAGGAGATAAAGAAGAAAGAAGTAAAGGAAGAAACCAGGAAAAGCAGTCTCTCTCGCCTGGGGCCAAACAAGAACCATAGGCCCTGAGGGCTCAGCCGGATTGAGGCCCGGTTCACACTGCTGCGGTGCGGGAACGCTGCGAATCTACTGCGGTGTTCCCGCACCGCATGTCTCCCGCAGGCAGTTCACACTGCCCTATGTGAGCTGCTGGGAGTGTCAGTGAAATGTTAATGACACCCCCATAGCAGCTCGCATATCGCAGTGCGATCTGCAAACTCGGACAGGAATCGGATCGCATGGTGAAAACACCATGCGATCCGATTCTGCTGCGGACCGAAAAAAAGGGTCCTGTGCGAGTTTGGGCCGAATGCGATGCGAATTCAGCCATACTATCTGTATGGCTGAATTCGCATCGCACAGAGATCGCATATGATTTGAACTGCAGTGCGGTGCGAATGATATGCGATCTCCCGCACCGCAGCAGTGTGAACCGGGCCTGAGACCTTCTGCAAATAAGCAATCAGTGTACACAAAATATTGCCACATCCTCCATGTGTCACAGAAGTGCTCAACCCTCTTATGTAGGATGGCCATGAGGTCCTCCATGTCCCTAAGGGCACTTCACACTGGGGCGTTGGCGGTAAAGTGCTGCTATTTTTAGTGGCGCTTTTCGGCCGATAAGGAGGCGCTTTTAACCCCACTAGCGGCCGAATAAAGGGTTAAAATCGCCCGCAAAGCGCGTTTTCAGAAGCACTTCATCGTTGGACATCATTCAGATTTTCATGTTCTATAACATTAAAGCGGTTGTAAACCCTTACAAACCACTTTGGCCTATAGGTAAGCCTAGATTAAGGCTTACCTGTAGGTCCAACATATCTCCTAAACCTACATGGTTTAGGAGATATTTAGAAAAAAAACAGGCATCGCTATCTACAGCGCGCAGGCGCACTGAGCATGCCGAAATCACGGCGATATGCCGCTCTCGTGTGTATGCGCGGGAGTGACGTCATCGCCGCTCCAGTGAATGACAGCGCTGGAGCAGCGAGACCCGGAAGTCACTCCGGAATTGATGGCGGCGGAGGAGGTCGTGGACGAGGGTCGCTTCGGGGGCTTCGTTCTCAGGTAAGTTATTCATAATGAGCTAGTATGCTCTCGTTGGACAAGCCGGTCGAGTGCTAAATGGCCGCTGTAATTGGCCATTTAGCATGATCTGTGATTGGCTGTGTCCAAGGGACACGGCCAACACAGAACTTCCCCGATGCGCGCTTGCGGCGGTGCGCAGAGGGGAAGAAAACAGGAGGACGTCCAGGGACGCTCCCTGGCAATTGGCATCCATGCTGTAGACGTCTTTCATCTATAGCGCAAAGTGGTTAACTAAAGAATGTGACTGCTTTTATTTCCACCATATCCCCGCTAAGGGTACGATCAGGTCCGCCTGAAAAACTGACAGGCGAACCTGATCAGACAGTCCGTGTGAAAGGGACCAAGCAGGGAGATTACAAATACATTTTTTTTTTTTTTCCCTTAACATTCTAAAATTAACAGTTTTTTTTTTTACTTTTTAAAACAAATAATCAAAGCTATTATAAAAAAAAAAAAAAAAAAAAAAAAAAAGCTATATGAATTTAAACCAGCCCACTCACCGTTAGGCAAAGGGCCCCAGACGACGCCTGCAATCACTTCCTTCTCTTCTACACTTTGGGAAAGAGATGGGCGGGCAGTGAAAACAGGCAGGGCTTTGAAGCTCCATTAACCACATGACGCCGGTTCCTCCCTCCCCTCTCTGTACCGATCGGTACAGTGAGAGGGGAGAAGCGGAGAGGGGGAGAGATTGGACCAGCGCTGTGGGCTGGATGTGTAGTGCCCACAGCGCTGGTCAGTGACGGCTACTCTGCCAGCACTGTGCAATACTCTGCCAATACTCTGCAATAAATTTTAATAGAAACAAAGAATTTTTATTTTTTTAACCAAATTTTCAGTATTTTTGGATTTATAGCGCAAAAAATAAAAAAACAGCGGTGATTAAATACCACCAAATGAAAGCTCCATTTGTGTAAAAAAAAAAAAAGACAAAAAATTCATTTGGGTACAGTGTTGCATGACTGAGTGATTGTCATTCAAAGTGTGAGAGCAATAACAGCATTAAGTGCCCAGTTGGTAAGTGGTTAACATTGCATTAGCATTGTTAGAGGTGTTGCAATACCAATGGCCACCACAAGACTTCAGAAGGCCGCAAAGCAGTGGCCTAAATTACTGGCCGGCGGGGGTCGGGGTCCACAGGGAGACAGGCGCCAGGACCCCAATTTTAGTCGCAAATGTGACCTGGCGACCGGGGTTTGTCGAGCCCTGTGTGTGTGTGTGTATATATATATATATATCTAAAAAAAAAAAATTTGGTTTGTCTATAGTGCAAAAAAAACCCAGAGGTGATCAAATACCACCAAAAGAAAGCTCTATTTGTGGAGTAAATATTGTTTTGTGTCTCCAGTTTTTAATAAGAGTCTCTCTAGTAGAGTAGAGCTTTGAGGTTACGCTGTGTCATTCTGTTATTCTTAGCCAGTATGACTGTGGTTAATATGAGGAAGTAATATGATTGTGCAATCTTAGTTGCTACCGTTTTTATTATCTTGCACTGCAGATATCTTTTTTATTTTTTGCCTTTTAACATCCATCAAGGGTGTTTTTGCAAGTTGTGGTTTGCAAGCGTATCCTTTGGGAAAATGATTGCTTTATATTTACAGTCGATGGTGTCATGGTTTTATTGCACACTTACAGAGGACTGTGTGCGTACACCAGATTCTAGCGGCAAGAATCGGCAGGATTTTTGGAGCTGGAATGACCGGTGCATGTGAATAGCGGTGGCCGCTGATCCTGTATAAAGTAATGACTTGGTGGACAGCAGCCTCCGCTTTTCACATGTAGCCACACACCAAAGTGGTCACCTGAGGATATCAGCCTGGATGCAGCTAACTAATTGTGTGCAGCTACAGTGCCTTGAAAAAGTATTTATACCCCTTGAAAATGATGTCATGTTACAACTAAAAACTTAAAGTGGTGGGCCACCCTGAAAAAAAAAAAACTTTAAAAAAATGTTAATAACAATTTAAAATGGGGAAAAAAAAAAAAAATTATTTTTTTTTTTACTTACCAGAAATGGCTGTTGCTAGGCAGATCGTCCTAATCTGCCTCTTCCAGCTCCGCGGTGATGTTCTCTCCTCTGCTCCGAGCGCCGTCTTCTAGTGAATGGGGTGCGGTGTGTTATGGGAACTGTGTCCCACAACACATCGCGTTCCCCTTTCACAAATTCGACTCGCGCATGCGCAGTAGGAAACGGGCAGCCGTTTCCCTTACTGAGGATGGCGGCACTGGAACCGGATCGCCGAGGGACATCTCGGCCTCCACGACCGACATCGCGGGCGCCCTGGGAGGATAAGTGTACTTATTAAAAGTCAGCAGCTACTTTTTTTTTTTAGATGCTGACTTTTAAAAATTTTTTTTTTTTTAGGTGAAACACCCCTTTAAATGTATTTTATTGGGATCGTATGTGATAGAACAACACAAAGTGACATATAATTGTTAAGTGGAAGGAAAATTATAAATGTTTTTTCAGTGTGGTGTACATTTGTATTCAGCCCCCCTGAGTCAATACTTTGTACTTTCGCTGCAATTACAGCTGCAAGTCTTTTTGGGTATACCAGCTTTGCCCATCTAGAGAGTGACATTTTTGCCCATTCTTCTTTGCAAAATATCTCAAGCTCTGTCAGATTGGATGGAGAGGGTCTGTGAACAGCAATTTTCAAGTCTTGCCACAGATTCTCAAGGGGGAGGGGGGAGAGGGGGAGGAGAGAGAGAGGGGCGGAGGGAGAGGGGGGCGGAGGGAGAGGGGGAGGAGAGAGGGGGAGGAGAGAGGGGGGGGGAGGGAGAGGGGGAGGAGAGAGAGAGGGGGAGGGAGAGGGGGAGAGAGTGAGGGGGAGGAGAGTGAGGGGGAGGGAGAGTGAGGGGGAGGAGAGTGAGGGGGAGGAGAGTGAGGGGGAGGAGAGTGAGGGGGAGGAGAGTGAGGGGGAGGAGAGTGAGGGGGGAGGAGAGTGAGGGGGAGGAGGAGTGAGGGGGAGGAGAGTGAGGGGGAGGGAGAGTGGAGGGGGAGGAGAGTGAGGGGAGGAGAGTGAGGGGAGGGAGGAGAGGGGGAGGGGAGGAGAGAGAGGGAGGGAGAGGGAGGGGGAGGGAGGGGGGGGAGGAAGGAGGGGGAGGGGAGGGAGAGGGGGGGGAGGAGAGAGGGGGGGAGGGAGAGGGGGGAGAGGGGAGGGGAGAGGGGGGGAGGGGAGAGAGGGGGGGGGGAGGGGGGGGAGGAGGGGGGGGGGGGAGGAGAGGGGGGGAGGAGAGGGGGGGAGGGGAGAGGGAGAGGGGGGGAGAGGGGGGGAGGGAGAGGAGGGGGAGGAGAGAGGAGGGGGAGGAGAGGGGGGAGGGGGGGAGGAGGAGTGGAGGGGGAGGAGAGAGGGAGGGGGAGGGAGGGGGGGGGGGGGGGAGAGGGGGGAGGAGAGGGAGAGAGGGGGGGGGGAGGAGAGAGAGAGGGGGGAGGGAGAGAGGGGGAGAGGGAGGAGGGGGAGGGGGGGGGAGAGGGAGAGGGGGGAGGGAGAGGGGGAGGAGAGAGAGGGGGGGGGGGGGGGAGGGGGGGAGGAGGGGGAGAGGGAGGGGGGGAGGGGGAGAGGGGGAGGAGGGAGGAGGGGGGAGGGAGAGGGGGGGGGGAGGGAGGGGGGGGGGGGAGAGGGGGAGGAGGGGAGGGGGGGGGGGGGGGGGGGGGGGGGGGGGGGGGGGGGGGGGGGGGGGAGGGGGGGGGGGGGGGGGTGGGGGGGGGGGGGGTGGGGGGGGGGGGGGGGGGGGGGGGGGGGGGGGGGGGGGGGGGGGGGGGGGGGGGGGGGGGGGGGGGGGGGGGGGGGGGGGGGGGGGGGGGGGGGGGGGGGGGGGGGGGGGGGGGAGAGGGGGGGGGGGGGGGGGGGGGGGGGAGGGGGGGGGGGGGGGGGGGGGGGGGAGGGAGGGGGGAGGGGGGGGGCGGGGGGGGGGGGGGGGGGGGGGGGGGGGGGGGGGGGGGGGGGGGGGGGGGGGGGGGGGGGGGGGGGAGGGGGAGGGGGGGGGGGGGGGGAGGAGGGGAGGGGGGGAGGGGGAGGGAGGGGGGAGGGGGGGAGAGGGGGGGGGGGGGGGGGGGGGGGGGGGGGGCGGGGGGTGGGGGGGCGGGGGGGGAGGGGGGGGGGGGGGGGGGGGGGGGGGGGGGGGGGGGGGGGGGGGGGGGGGGGGGGGGGGGGGGGGGGGGGGGGGGGGTGGGGGGGGGGGAGCGGGGGGGGAGGGGGGGGGGGGGGGGGGGGGGGGGGGGGGGGGGGGGGGGGGGGGGGGGGGAGGGAGGGGGGGAGGGAGGGGAGAGAGGGGGGGAGGGGGGGAGGGAGAAGAGGGGGAGGGGAGGGAGGGGGGGGGGGGGGAGGGGGGGGGGAGGGGGGGGAGGGGGGGAGGGGGGGGGAGAGGTGGGGGAGGGGGAGAGAGGGGGAAGGGGAGAGGGGGGAGGGGGGGGGGGGGGGGGGGGGGGGGGGGGGGGGGGGGGGGGGGGGGGGGAGGGGGGGGAGGAGGGGGGGGAGAGAGGGGGGGAGAGAGAGAGGGGGGGAGAGGGGGGAGGGGGGGGGGGGAGAGGGGGAGGAGAGAGAGGGGGGGGGGGGGGGGGGAGGGGAGGGGGGGAGAGGGGGGGGAGGGGGGGGAGAGGGGGAGGGGGGGGGAGAGGGGGGAGGGAGAGGGGGAGGGAGAGAGGGGGGGGGGAGGGAGGGGGAGGGAGAGAGAGGGGGGGGGGGGAGGGGGAGGGGGAGGGAGGGGGGGGGGGGGGGGGGGGAGGGGGAGGGGGGGGGGGAGGGGGAGGGGGAGGGGAGGAGAGAGAGGGGGAGGGGGGATGAGGGGGAGGAGGAGGGGGAGAGGGAGGGGGGGAGGGAGGGGGGAGGGGGGAGGAGAGGGGGAGAGGGGGAGGGGGGGGGGGGGGGGGGGGGGAGAGGGGGAGGAGAGAGAGAGGGAGAGGGGGGAGAGGGGGGGGGGGAGGGAGGGGGGAGGAGAGAGAGAGAGGGGGGAGGGAGAGGGGAGGGAGGGGGGGGGGGGAGGGGGGAGGAGAGGGAGGGAGGGGAGGGGGGGGGGGGGGGGGGGGGGGGGGGGGGGGGGGGGGGGGGGGGGGAGGGGGGGGGGGGGGGGGGGGGGGGGGGGGGGGGGAGGGAGGGGGGGGGGGGGGGGGGGGGGGGGGGGGGGGGGGGGGGGGGGGGGGGGGGGGGGGGGGGGGGGAGGGGGAGGGCGGGGGGGAGGAGGGAGAGGAGGGGGAGGGGGGGGGGGGGGGGGGGGGGGGGGGGGGGGGGGGGGGGGGGGGGGGGGGGGAGGGGGAGAGGGAGGGGGGAGGGGGGGGGGGGAGAGGGGGGGGGGGAGGGAGAGGGGGGGGAGAGGGGGAGGAGGGAGAGGGGGGAGGGAGGGGGGAGGGGGGGGAGAGGGAGGGGGGAGGGAGAGGGAGGGGAGAGGGGGGGGGGGAGGAGAGGGGGGGGGTGGGGAGGAGGGGAGAGGGAGCGGGGAGGAGGGGGAGGAGGAGAGAGGGGAGGGGGAGGAGAGGGGGGGGGGGGGAGGGGGGGAGAGGGGGGAGGGGGGGAGGAGGGAGGGAGGGGGAGGGGGAGGAGGGAGGGGGAGGAGGAGGGGGGGGGGGGGGGAGAGAGAGGAGGGAGGAGGGGGGAGGGGAGAGGGAGGAGAGAGGGAGGGGGGAGGGAGGGAGAGAGAGGGGGAGGAGAGAGAGAGGGGGGGGAGGAGAGAGGGAGGGGGAGGGGGAGAGAGAGGGGGGAGAGAGAGGAGAGGGGGAGGAGAGGAGAGAGAGGGGAGGAGAGAGGGGGAGGGGGGGGGAGGAGAGAGAGGGGGAGGAGAGAGAGGGGGAGGAGAGAGAGAGAGGGGGAGAGGAGAGAGGGAGGGGGGGGGGGAGGAGGGGGGAGGAGAGAAGAGGAGGGAGGCGAGAGAGGGGGAGGCGGGAGAGAGGGGAGAGGGGGAGGGAGAGGGGGGGGGGAGGGAGGGAGGGGGAGGGGGGAGGGGGGAGGGGGGGAGAGAGGGGAGAGGGGGAGGGGGGAGAGAGAGAGGGAGAGGGGGGGGGGGGGAGGGGGGGGGGGAGAGAGAGGGGGGGGGGGGGGAGAGAGGGGAGGGGGGGGGAGAGGAGGGGAAGGAGAGAGAGAGAGAAAGAGGGAGAGGGGACACAGGGAGAGGGGACAGAGAGAGAGGGGGTGTGAGAGAGATGCTGAGAAAGAGGGGCAACAGATAGAGGGAGAGGGGCTGAGATAGGTGAGCTGAGAGAGAGGAGGAGGAGGCAGAGAGAGGGAGAGGGGACAGAGAGGGGTGTGAGAAGGGGGAACAGAGAAAGAGAAGGGGGACAGAGAGAGAGGAGTGCGAGAGATGCTGAGAGAGGGGGGCAGAAAGAGAGGGAGGGGGGCTGAGAGGAGAGAGAGACCTCTAGCTCTGTCCTGGACCCTCTTGTGTGCCCACAAAGATGGCTCTGCGTGCCAGCTGTGGCACGCGTGACATAGGTTCGCCATCACTGCTCTAGGGTATCTGCTTTCAGAACATATATAATTTGTGGGTTTTGTGTAATCTTCAGGTCTTAAATTGTTTTTTAAAGGTGTGCAAAAACGGATCTGGCAGCAAAAGGGTTAAAGAGGGGTGGGCTCTCTCCAGGCTCACCTGCTCTCTGCCTATCCATTTAGAATGCACGTTCCTCTTCTACTAATGGAGGCTTTAAAAAATGTTCCAAGAGTTAGGACTGCAGAGAATACTGGGGTTCCTTGGAGCGGCTCTGCAACTTGCGCATGTATTTGCTATGTGTACAGACTAAACCCCTATTTTTAATGCAGATTGTTAGACAGGGTAATTCATTTGGTTGCAGACTGGCTGGTGAGTTGAGCTGGGAAGTTTCTTTGGTTTTGTTTTACAATACTAACAAGGGCCTTACACTGAAGAAGTCGCTAAATGAAAACATATTTTATTCTGGTCGATCGTACTTGCCACCAAAAGCCTTTTTTTTTTTTCCCCCCCTATAGGTCTCTCCATTGATTACGATGGAACAATTACTCTGGGTGAGCGGTCGGGTGATTGGCGAGGTGGATACCTACCGCATTCCGCTCATCACTTACACCCCACGGGGACATCTCCTGGCCTTTTCTGAGGCTCGCAAACATTCTGCCTCTGATCTCGGGGCAAAATTCATAGCCACTCGCAGGTCACAGGATGGGGGTGAGTATCCTATTCATGTATCCTCAGGAGCCTTTCATCCATTCACATACATCGTACCCGGCACTTGTGTTGTAGTGCTGCCACCTAGTTGCAATTTTAGGTTCTAGTAGGAAATAATGAAAAGATAACTAATGCAATCTTGGACACGGGTGCAATATGTGGAATTAAAGGAAGCCTTCGCTAGGAGAAAGATGTTAGGATGCCAATGCTGATCTGTTTCTGAAAATGCTTTTTGCCTGGCAGTTATGCTGATTTAGTGGCTCCAATACTTTCTGAGTCACTGAGCAAGCAAAGTAAATGCCCATACACACGATCAAAAAATACCACTTTCGAACCGATTGTAGGTACACAGCTTGCGAGATCTGATCAGGGCAGGTTGTGCGAAATTATCTGATGAAACAAGCAGATACATTTTTCTTGTACGATTGTTTTCATTTAAAGCGGAGCTCCACACAAAAGGGGAAGCTCCGCTTGTCTGCCTCCTCCTCCTCCCCCCCTCCCCCCTCTGCGGTGCCACATTTGGCACCTTGTGGGGGGGGGGGGGGCGAGTACCTGTTTGGTTGACAGGTACCCGCTCCCACTGAGTTCGCCGCGACAAACTCAGCTGGAAGTTCGGCCCTCGCTGCAGCTGGCTCATTAGGAAAGCGCAGTGTGATTTGCGCATGCACAGTAGGAAACTACTACTACTACAGCCGCTGACTTTTAAAATATGGACACTTACCTGTCCAGGGCGCCCGCAATGTCGGCACCTGAAGCCGATCTGTCGGGTGCTGCTGCCGCCATCCTCGGTAAGGCCCCTTTCACACTGGGGCGTTTTTCAGGCGGTACAGCGCTAAAAATAGAGCCTGTACACCGCCTGAGAAAACCGGCCCCATTCACTCCAGTGTGAAAGCCGGCGGGCTTTCACACTGGAGCGGTGCGCTAGCAGGACGGTAAAAATAGTCCTGCTAGCAGCATCTTTGGAGCGGTATAGGAGCGGTGTGTTCACCGCTCCTACCCATTGATTTCAATGGGACACCGCGGTAATGCCGCCGCAAAGCGCCGTTACGGCGGCGCTTTGCGGGGGATTTTAACCCTTTTTCGGCCGCTAGCGGGGGTTAAAATCACACCGCTAGCGGCCGAATCCCGCGGCTAAAACGACGGTAAAGCAGTGCTAAATATAGCGCTGCTTTACCGTCGCCGCAGCTCCCGCCCCAGTGTGAAAGGGGCCTAAGTGAATCAGGAAGTGAAGCCTTGCTGCTTCACTTCCGGGTTCCCTACTGCGCATGCACGACTTGCTCTGTGCTATCCCACTGGTCCCTGCTGTTTTCTGGGACCCGTGTGCCTCCCAGAAGACAGTGGGGAGGACGGGAAGTGGTGTAGATACCCGCGGGTGGGGTATCTATGCCTGGAAGTGGGAGCAAAATACCTGTATAATACTGTATGTATACTGTGAGACAGCATGTTACCCGGCACCAACTTCGTTTCTGAACATACGGTATTACCGCACAAGGGGGTCATCTTATACAGTGAGTACAGCACAAAACCAAGGTTTTTTTTCACGGAATCAAACAAAAAGTGAATTTTATCACATAGTGTGACTCTAATCCAGTGCATGCTAGCCACTCTGATCTGTTTGAGGCTAGAAACGAAAAAAATAAAGGGAAAGTTGTGATTAAATGATCGCTACACACGTTGCAATGTGTGCAGCTTTTAGATGTTCCTTTTTCCTCATCTTGCATGTGTGTATGTGTATATATATATATATATATATTTATTATATAAAAAATCATTTAAGTTAATTTTTTTCCTCATTAATTAACACACAGCACCCCGTATTGACAGAAAAACACAGAATTGTTGACATTTTTGCAGATTTATTAAAAAAGAAAACCTGAAATATCACATGATCCTAAGTATTCAGACCCTTTTGCTCAGTATTTAGTAGACGCCCCTTTTGATCTAATACAGCCATGAGTCTTTTTGGGAAAGATGTAAAAAGTTTTTCACACCCGGATTTTGGGATCCTCTGCCATTCCTCGTTGCAGATCCTCTCCAGTTCTGTCGGGTTGGATGGTAAACGTTGGTGGACAGACATTTTTAGGTCTCTCCAGAGATGCTCAATTGGGTTTAAGTCAGGGCTCTGGCTGGGCCATTCAAGAACAGTCATGGAGCTGTTGTGAAGCCACTCCTTCGTTATTTTAGCTGTGTGCTTAGGGTCATTGTCTTGTTGGAAGGTAAACCTTTGGCCCAGTCTGAGGTCCTGAGCACTCTGGAGAAGGTTTTCGTCCAGGATATCCCTGTACTTGGCCGCATTCATCTTTCCCTCGATTGCAACCAGTCGTCCTGTCCCTGCAGCTGAAAAACACCCCCACGGCATGATGCTGCCACCACCATGCTTCACTGTGGGACTGTATTGGACAGGTGATGAGCAGTGCCTGGTTTTCTCCACATATACTGCTTAGAATTAAGGCCAAAAAGTTCTATCTTGGTCTCATCAGACCAGAGAATCTTATTTCTCACCATCTTGGAGTCCTTCAGGTGTTTTTTTTAGCAAACTCAATGCGGGCTTTCATGTGTCTTGCACTGAGGAGAGGCTTCTGTCGGGCCACTCTGCCATAAAGCCCGACTGGTGGAGGGCTGCAGTGATGGTTGACTTTCTACAACTTTCTCCCAACTGCATCTCCGGAGCTCAGCCACAGTGATCTTTGGGTTCTTCTTTACCTCTCTCACCAAGGATCTTCTCCCCCGATAGCTCAGTTTGGCCGGACGGGTAGGAAGGGTTCTGGTCGTCCCAAACGTCTTCCATGTAAGGATTATGGAGGCCACTGTGCTCTTAGGAACCTTTTTTTGTAACCTTGGCTAGATCTGTGCCTTTCCACAATTCTGTCTCTGAGCTCTTCAGGCAGTTCCTTGGACCTCATGATTCTCATTTGCTCTGACATGCACTGTGAGCTGTAAGGTCTTATATAGACAGGTGTGTGGCTTTCCTAACCAAGTCCAATCAGTATAATCAAACACAGCTGGACTCAAATGAAGGTGTAGAATCATCTTAAGGATGATCAGAAGAAATGGACAGCACCTGAGTTAAATATGAGTGTCACAGCTAAGGGTCTGAATACTTAGGACCATGTGATATTTCAGTTTTTTTCTTTTTAATAACTCTGCAAAAATGTCAACAATTCTGTGTTTTTCTGTCAATATGGGGTGCTGTGTGTACATTAATGAGGGAAAAAGATGAACTTAAATGATTTTAGCAAATGGCTGCAATATAACAAAGAAGAGTGAAAAATTTAAGGGGGTCTGAATACTTCCCATCCCTAGTGTGTGTGTGTGTGTGTGTGTGTGTGTGTGTGTATGTAATGTGTGTATATGTATATGTATATATGTATATATATATATATATATATATATATATATATATATATATATATATTATATATATATATATATATATATATTTGTGTGTGTGTGTTTTTAAAGGTGTAAAAAAAATTAACGAACAAATAGGGCTGGGGAAAAAATCTATTTAAATCTTGAATTGAGTTTTTATTTTTTTCACCAGGACCGACGCTGACACCGCACAGGTCCTGAGGTGCTGCGGGCAGGAGTTTTTAGGCGAGGCCGCGGCCTAAAAACTCCTGCCGGCATCTCCCCAGGACCTGCTTGGTGTCCATCAAAAAAAAACTTGATTCGAATCGTGAGTCGAGTTTCATTTAAAAAAAGTTGCAGATTTATTTTTTTGGAGAAAATCCCCCAGCTCTACAAACAAAGCAAACAAAAAAAGAAACAAAATGTATGTGTTTATAACCTAGAAATGAACAAAAAAAATCAGCAGGAAACAATAATTAAATGGAGGAGGCGAATAAAGATTTAATTAGGGGTTACTAAAGGGGTTAAACAGAGGGACATTTAATAAGAACTTTACTTGACTGGTTGCTTTTAACTGACTTCATCTGCTGATCAAGTTCATCCCTTTTTGATCTGTAGATGAATAAACCAAAAGATACAAATAAAACAATGTTTCTTTTTATCTTTCTGTTTTTTAGCTGTGTGTGTGTGTGTGTGTGTTTTTTTTTTTATTTCTTTTTTTATTTTTTCTCCCACTCCAATTGTCGGGAAGTCTCTTTTTGTTTACAATTCAGCTGTCAGCAGGGGAACCCCACTGCCAGCTGAATGAGCCAACGGGTGTTAAGGATGCAGCATCCCTGCTCCTCCTCCGACCGATAATTGACGGCTTTTTTTTCTTTTTGCTTTTGGCAGCTCTTCCTCCTTCTTCCTTCTTCCTTCTTCCTTCTTCCTCCTTCCTTCTTCTCCTTCCTTCTTCCTCTTCTTTCTTCTTTCTTCTTTCTTCTTTTCTTCTTTCTTCTTCACATTTCAGGGGAATCCAGTTGATACCTGAAACTGGTACCTTCAGGTTCTGTTAGCTATCGGAGCATTTGCACAAGTACTGATATTCGTACAAATGCTTGGTATCGGCACCGATAACGGCATTGGTGCAACCTTAAAAAAACTGATAGCATTCTAACCCTTAAAACCCCCCAAAAAAATTTGGCTGAGGTCATGCTTTAGTGATTATTAAATATTTTCTATACTTGCAGGTTACACCTGGGGACCCACAGCTTTCATTATAGATGATGGATCTGCTGCAGACGGGCTGAACTTGGGTGTTGTTGTTGTGGATGATGAGACCAAAAACATCTTCCTGGTGTACACACTGTGTGCCCATTACCTGCAGTGCGGAGTCTCCAGCGTCATGGTCGCCAACAGCTCTGATGATGGTATCACCTGGAGTACACCGAGAAACCTCTCCCGTGAGGTCGGCACCAAGATGTTCTGCCCTGGGCCAGGCTATGGGATACAGGTTAGTAGAAAGTTGAAAGGAGTTGAGAAACAAATTAAACAAATCCAGCATTTGCTCTCCCAGGCAAGGTATAGGTTAATTTTAATGTGGGCAGTGGTACCGCTTTGTTATTTGTAAGAGGAGACCCGACTCGAGGGTCAATTTTATATCTACCGTATATACTCTAGTATAAGCCGAGTTTTTCAGCACATTTTTTTTGTGCTGAATGTGCCCCCCTCGGTTTATATATGAGTCAAGCACTTTTCTGCAGCCAAAAAAATAAATTTCTGACCCGAATTTGGGGCCCCGTATCTCGGGGCCACTTGGTGCTAGGAACCCCTAGCACCAAGTGACCCCAAGATACAGGGCCCCAAAGTCGGTCAACTGTGTCCATCTGCAGCAATGTCATTTCAGTACCCTTTGGATCCAGAGACCCCAAAATTTGGCTGCAGCTAGGGGGCATTTAGGAACCCTTAACTACTAAGTTTGAAGTTTGCGGGACCTATGGCTGCAAATGGGCACAGTGAGGCATGCAAATGGGCACAGTGGGGCTGCAAATGGGCATTGTTGACCCTCTTTTTTTTTTTTTTCACTTACAGTAGCTGCGCATTTCTCACCCTAGGCTTATACTCGAGTCAATACGTTTTCCCAGTTGTTTGTGGTAAAATTAGGTGCCTCGGCTTATACTCGAGTATATACGGTAGTCTGGGCAGCCACTTTGATTGAGATTTTCTCTATGTACAGAAAAAGTATGAGCCAAAGAAAGGCCGCCTGATCGTGTGTGGTCATGGGACCCTGGATGAGGATGGAGTGTTCTGTCTAATAAGTGATGATCATGGGAAAACCTGGAGGAAAGGTGGAAATTTAGAGGGTCTGCCATTTAAGAAGCAAAAAAGAATGGGTGACTTCAGTCCTGATGAATGCCAGGTAAGATGTGTCCACCACTTGTGCATCTGACTCCCCTCCATACTCTTATCCATAATCCAGTTTGCTGTCTTGTCCGTCTGAAGTCTTCATCAGGTTTTACCTTTTCCCCTCTCTCGCAGCCCTATGAGCTTCCAGATGGCTCAGTGGTAATTAATACCCGGAACCAGTACTTCTATCACTGTCACTGCCGGATCATAGCCTACTCCACCGATGGCTGCGATTCTCTACCGCTGGAAAATGTCCGCTTCGACGAAGGTTTGCCAGATCCAGCCGTGGCGGCTGGAGCTTTGTATAAAGGTGGAGTGACCTACTTTGTGAACCCAGCGCACCAGACTCAACGTAAGTGTCAAACGCACAATGATTGCCGTTTTCTATATAACAAAGTTTGTTCAATGCTGTCCATTCAACCATCCATGTCAGCCCTTTACTGTTAGTCTCTAACATTAGTCAAAACTTTGTATTTTGTTGTGGCGAGAGCAGGGAAAGGTTAGAGCCTCTGTCAGGTTTTTATTATTGGAGTTCCTATATGAGAGGTGGTAGATCTCCTGTTAATATCTGGTATTGCGACTGATCCATTTTATCGGTTTAAGCTGACAATTTTGTTTAGGTAAGGTTGCTCACATGTAAAGTAGCTCCCCCCAAAAAAGGGGGTCCTGAAATAAGTTGAGCTAATTTAAAAAAAAAACTGTGGAAGCACCACATCAATAGTCCAGAAAGGATTTTATTGGAATAGCCTTAGGATGAAATGAAGCAACCAAAAAGTTGAGGCACTCCATCTTAATTGGGGCATGTATGATGTAAATCCTTTTAACCACTTTCAGCCCCGGACCAATTTGCAGCCAAAGGACCAGGCCCTTTTTGCGATTCGGCACTGCGTTGCTTTAACTGACAATTGCGCGGTCGTGCGACGTGGCTCCCAAACTAAATTGACGTCCTTTTTTTCCCACAAATAGAGCTTTCTTGGTGGTATTTGATCACCCCTGCGGTTTTTATTTTTTGCGCTATAAACAAAAATAGAGCGACAATTTTGAAAAAAATGCATTATTTTTTACTTTTTGCTATAATAAATATCCCCAAAAAATATATAAAAAACATTTTTTTTCCTCAGTTTAGGCCGATATGTATTCTTCTACATATTTTTGGTAACAAAAAATCGCAATAAGCGATTATTGATCGGTTTGCGCAGAAGTTATAGCGTTTACAAGATAGGGGATAGTTTTATAGCATTTTTATTAATAATTTTTTTTTATTAGTAATGGCGGCGATCTGCGATTTTTTTTTTTTATTTTTTTTTGTGACTGCGACATTATGGCGGACACATCAGAAATTTTTGACACATTTTTGGGACCATTGTCATTTATACAGCAATCAATGCTATTTAAATGCATTGATTCCTGTATAAATGACACTGGCAGTGAAGGGGTTAACCACAAGGGGGCAGTGTAAGGGTTAAGTATGCCTAGGGTGTGTGTTTCTTACTGTGAGGGGGCGTGGCTGTCAGCTAGTGAATGCTGATCTCTGCTCCAATCACAGGGAGCAGAGATCGGCGTCACTAGTTGCTAGGCAGAACGGGGGGATGCTGTTTATCTCGGCATCTCCCGTTCAGCCTTCCCGTGAGACGATCGCGGGCGTCCCTGCGGCGATCGAACCCGCGGGGGCCGCGACCGGACTCACGGGGGTCCCGACCGGCGCACTCCCGATGGATCGGACAGGCTAAAGGAGGGACTTTATATATACGCCCTCCTGCCTGTATGTGCCATTCTGCCGACGTATATCGTCGTGCGCCGGTCGGCAAGTGGTTAAAGGAGTTGTAAAGGCGGAAGTTTTTTTTTATCTTAATGCAGCCCCCCTAATACTTAGCTGAACCCCATCTCTGTCCAGCGAACTCCCCTGGACGTCCCTGATTCTCCCTCCTTATTGGCTGAGACACAGCAGCAGCGCCATTTGGCTCCCGCTGCTGTCAATCAAAGTCAGTTTGCCAATGGGAGGGGATGGGGGGAACGACCGCTCAGTATCTGAATGGACACATGGAGCTGCAGCTCGGCTTGGGTGCCCCCATAGCAAGCTGCTTGCTGTGGGGGCACTGGACAGGAGGGAGGGGCCAGGATCAGTGAAGAGGGACCCAAGCAGAGGAGGATCAGGGCAGCTCTGTGCAAATCTCTGCACAGAGGAGGTAAGTATAACATGGTTGTTGTATTTATTTATTTATTTTTTTAAACAAGACCTTATAATCACTTTAAACTAGAACTATAGGCAAAACTTCTCCCCCCCCCCACTTTTTTTTTTTACCATTTTGGATAGAGTATGGAATTGTTATAACTCCTGTAAGGTATATTTTTGCCATCTTTAGCCTATTAGGAAGATTTATCTTCACTTCCTGTCCCATAGCCAAAACAGGAAGTGAGATGAAATCCCTGTAAATTAAGGGAATTCCTTGTGGACCTCCCAGATCACCACAACTAGTGTCCCTGTTCGAAAATTTCCCCTCTATATTACTTTTCTGGGGACAACTCAAAATTTGGGGTTTTGTTTTACTTTTCATTTTTAATGGTATAGATCAGGGGTGCCCAACCAGTGGCCCGGGGGCCACATGTGGCCCGCGGAGCCCTCTGATGTGGCCCTCGACCTCCTGCTCTAAGATGGCAGGTTGGCAAGCCCAGATCACGGGTAGCCGACCCGCCATCCCAGAGCAGCAGTTTTGTGAATGAAGCCGCTGGTAGTGGAAACAAGAGCCACATAAGCCAATGCTTCCTGTATAGCGATACCAAATGCACTCCGCCCGGGACAGCAACAGCCAGCGATACCAGAATGGAAGACGGTTATTAAAGGTAAGTTTACTACTAAATTCACACTATATATGGATATATCTGTTTTGCGGTGGTTACTGGGCTGCTTTCAAACTGATCCGCAGCTGCGGTTTACCTGCATTGAGCCATAGACTTTTGTTATTACCTGCGGGTTTGTTGCGCCTTCAGAAAGTGCGCCACACCTGCAGGATATAATAGAAGTTTACGGCAAAGTGCAGCTAACCCACAGCAAATCCACAGGTTCACTGCGCTGCCCCCGTGGTTTGGGCAAATCGCAGCGCATCAGTGTGAAAGTAGCCTTAGGCCCCTTTCACATGATTGGTCCGACCCAATCAGACTTACTATTCACCTCTATGGAGCAACAGATATAAACGGACTTGTGTCTGTTTACACCCGGCCTACCTAAAAAAAAAAAAAAAAATAGAAAGGGATCTGCCCCTTCCGTCTGGGCGAATCGGATCAGAGGGCCCATAAAGTAGAGTGGGCTGTGTCCGTGGACACAAACCTGTCATCCTCCCGCTCCGCTCATTGTGGCCCGCAACCAGTTACCAATTCACTTAAGTAGCCCTCGCTCTTCAAAAGGTTGGGCACTCGTGGTATAGATAATTGGGACAAATAGAGAGGGTGAATCTCCCTAGCGGGGGTACAGATGGCTATAAAAGCTGGGAAAAAAAAAAAGTTTTTGCCTTTTTAGTTACTAATCCAAGTAGGATATTAGGATGCATTAAGGTGAAAAATCACAAGGGTTTACAACCCCTTTAAGGTCTGGAGACTGGCTAGGCCAATTCATGGCCTTAATGTGCTTATTCTTGAGCCACTCCTTTGTTGCCTTGGTGGTATGTTTTGGGTCATTGTCATGCTAAAAAAAGAAAGACCCATCTTCAGTGTTCTGGCTGAGGAAAGAAGGTTCTAATTCTAGATTTTACAATACATGGCTCCGTCCATTGGTGCCTCAATGTGGCAAAGTCGGCCTGTAACTTTTTAGTAGAGTTGCAGCCCTAAAGCTGTATGGATGATGTTCTTAGGGTCATAGTCAGCATTTTCCTTCCTCCAAACACATCGATTCGAGTTAATGCCAAAGAGCTCAATTTTGGTCTCTTCTGACCACAGCACTTTCTCTCAATACTTCTCCGAATCATTTAGATGTTCATTGATGAACTTCAGAGGGGCCTGTACATGTGCGTTCTGGAGGAGGGGGACCTTGTGGGTGCTGCAGGATTTCAATCCATGGCGGCGTATTGTGTTACCAATGGTTTGTTTGGTGACTTTGGTCCCAACTGCCTTCAGATCATGGGCTGATCCCTCACTTTTTTTTTTCTCATGATCATGCTTGCTCCATGAGGCAAAATCTTGCATGGAGCTCCAGACCGAGGGCGATGGATGGTTATTTTGTATTTCTTCCATTTTCAAATAATCGCTCCCAACAGTTGTCTCCTTCTTCTCATCAAGCTTCTTGCTGATGGTCTTGTAGCCCATTTCAGCCTTGTGCAGGTCTACAATCTTGTCCCTGTTATATCTCTTGCCATTACAATGACCTATCACCAAAAAACATAATACTTTTGCACCTGACAATCGCAGTAATACAACATATGTGTGTTTGTTGTTTGTACCTTTTTTAGTAGGGCTCAGAAACGTTATTAACCTACTAACTTCACTTAACTTTTTTTTTTTTTTTTTTATTAGGTCTAAACCTCACCCTACGTTGGAGTTTTAATTCCGGGGACTCGTGGGAACAGAAGTCCTTCCAGATTTGGCCGGGACCAAGTGGCTATTCCACTCTCACCACCCTCTCCCATAGCATTGAAGACAATGAGAACCTCTTTATTGTGTATGAGAAAGGAAGACAAGAAATTACAGAATCCATCTCTTTTGTTAAAGTTAATCTCTACGGCAGTCTCTGATTGGCTGCATCACTACTGGATCAATACAAGTGTACAAATTTCAAGGATTGATTTATTTGGTGACAAAATCTAACTCTAACTGGAAAAAAAAACCCTGCCCTGCTCCTTTCTCTCTTCATAAGAGATACAATTGAGCTGTTCCAGCTCCTTAAGTAGCCCCTTCTTCTCTTCTTTCTGCAGATTTACGAATGATAATATCCTATGGCAAACCATTCCTAACACAATTTTCCTAAGTGATAAAAACAATCTGAGGTTCCCTTCATGTAACTGAGTGGTATGAGTCACTAGTCATGTGAATAGTGGGGAGTTATGGCAGGAGATATAAGCCAGTGGGTGATTTAATGCCCGGACTCCACCCATGACTAAGTAGAAAAGAGGGTCAACAATGCCCATTTGCAGCCTCACTGTGCCCATTTGCAGCAATAGGCCCCCTGAACTTCAAACTCGGTAGTTAAGGGTTCCTAGATGCCCCCTAGCTGCAGCTAAAATTTGGGGTCTCTGAACCCAATGGGTCCCCGAAATGACATCGCTGCAGGTGGACACAGTTGACCGACTTTCGGGCCCTGTATTTCAGGGCCACTTGGTGCTAGAAACCCCAAATTTGGTGTGAAAACCCAGTGGAACTAGCACTACAACCAAATATGGGGTTCCTAGCACCAAGTGGCCCCGACATACGGGGCCCCAAAGTCGGTTCGGAAAATGTCAAGCACTTTTCTGCAGCAGAGAATGACATTTTCCGAACCGACTTTGGGGCCCCGTATCTCGGGGCCACTTGGTGCTAGGAACCCCATCATTGAATATGTTGTAGTGCTAGGTCCACTGGGTGTTCCTAGCGACAAGTGGCCCAGAGAAACTGCTTGACTCCAGTATAAGCCGAGGGGGGCACTTTCAGCACAAAAAAAATGTGCTGAAAAACTCGGCTTATACTCGAGTATATACGGTAAGTCTGCAAGCTAAAGCACTTATTGATTTTTTTTTTTAAATATATACTTTTTAAGGGAGACCTTCACAAGTCATGTTTTGAGAGCTTGTTAATGGTGAAATCCACCTAAAATCAATTATTCTTTTTTGGCTCAGCGCCCGGGTGTAAAATCACTACCCAAGGTAATGGTGGTATGTACCAGAAACACAGGGATGTACTATAATGTATTGCAAATGAGTTTAAAATTTCCACTAAAGCTACTTTATGTACTATTTTTTTATTTTGTTACAAAAAAAAAAAAGATTTTTATATAACATACACCTGTCGTAGAAAAAAAAAAAAGAACTTGTATTGGACAACAGCATGAAAATGGGTACACCAAGAGGCTGTGAACCAGATGGTTCAGAATGTGAACATTTATGATTCACCAGTATGGACTGGCTTGACCTTCAAATATCTTAAACGAAACATGATTGGACATGCTTGAAAATATTGTATCTACTTGGTTGTTTGGAGACTTAAAAATGGGGAAATGAACTTTGGAACAAGAGCATGAATGTCAAAGCAGAGCCAACTAGACCAGAAGCTCACACCTTGATTTGTACTTGAATTACAATTATTGCCATCTGTTTATGACTGATCAATTCTATCTGTGATTGTTAATAATAATAATTCTATTTTTGAGGATCAACAGTTATCACATGCCTTCTGCAAGTTGATTCCAGTTAGGAATACACGCTCAACAGCGAGGTGTTCACTGCCTGTGTCAAACACAAGGCCCGTGGGCCGAATCCGACCGCCAGGCCATTTCATGTTGTCCTCAACCCCGGGGGTGAGATGTGGACAGCCTCTGTACAAAGCGCATCCCTAAACTCCACACATAACGCACTCCAGGCATTGATTGCCCCCTATACAACCCTCCCACTATTGGTGCAATTTGGCCACACCCACCGTTCAATGTGGTCGGTGAGGGGGGGGGGGGGGCATGGTTGAGTCCCTGCACCTATTCTTTGAGGGGAAAAAAAAAAGCATTGCATACATTTTATGTAGTCTTACAAATACAACCGACCCTTCGAGGACAACCATAATAATGATGTGGCCCGCAATTAAATAGTTTGACACCCCTGGCCTGTGTGTTCAGTTTGTTCTCGTGTTCTGTTCAGTCAGTCCTTGGTTTGGTCTGGGTTTGTGAGTCCATGTGAATGAAACTTAAAATAGAACTTTACTCAGAAAATGAAGTATCTATAGATCACTTCAGGCTGGCACCTTATGCAGGTATGTTTAAAATTCAATAGTACACTGTCTTGCCTCTCCTCTGCACATTCTCAGTTCCTATTTTTTGGCACTGTAGAGGAGAACCTGCAGGACAGCCTAAAGATTTACTGCTGCTGTGGGCTTCAGCAAAATGGCAGTCTCCAGCAAGAAGAAACAGGAGCAATGCTGGAGGCAATTTACAGCACACACTAATTTTGGTAGAATATTTATTGTGTGGGGCATGTTCCTCGCTAAAGAATGTTCTTTTTATCATGTTATGGGTAAAATTCAGCTTTAAAGCGTTTGTAACCCCAAATTTTTTTTTATACTGTTCCCTTAAAGCAGGGGTCTCAAACTGGTGGCCCTCCAGCTGTTGCAAAACTACAAGTCCCATGAGGCATTGCAAGGCTGACAGTTACAAGCATGAATCTCACAGGCAGAGGCAGGATGGGACTTGTAGTTTTGCAACAGCTGGAGGGCCGCCAGTTTGAGACCCTTGCCTTAAAACATGCATAACCGCACAGTGCTTGTGCTGTGTCTTTTGGCCCCTTCTATCACCTAAAAAAAACCTGGCTGATCCTGCCTGGCTATACCCTCCCCTCTGTAAACTGACCACAGTTTATCATGGCTGCTGAGCCCTGACACACTGGTGAGTTTACGTGCCTCTGTCAGCCGCAACTATCTGCAGATCTCCCCTCCACCCTTCCCTTCCCCTCCCCTCCCCTCCCTGTCTGTCAGCCAGTCTGTGCCACTATGCTCCCTGCCCCTCCCTGCTGCTATAATATATGTATTATAAACATACCATCCCCTCTGTTAGCCAACATTATCTAACCTAGTGTGTGCTGCTGCAAAAAAAGCAGATTATACCGTATATCAGAGTGTCTCCTGGCGCTCATGCGACTCCTCGGATTCTCTCTCCTCCCCGGATAACATCATGCTCGGCCCCGCCCCCTATAGCTGTCAACCGGGCAGAGGAGAGAGCTGAGGAGTCACGTGAGTGCCTGGAGCCGCTCTAATATAAGGTATAATCTGCATTTTTTTTTTTTCAGCACAGACACTAGGATAGATAATGATAGCTAACAGAGGGGATGGAATGTTTGTAGTACAGTGGCTTAACGACTTTAAGACCGCTTGTAGTAGAGCTGCATAATTAATCATTAAAAAATTGTGATCTCGATTTAACCCATTTCCTCGATTTCTATGTGAGAAGTGCAGAGCCGCTGTCAAAAAGAAAAAAAGCCTGCAATGTTTATCAACCGTTGTCTCTCTGGTATCTTTTAGATCAAAGGAATTAACTTCTGTGTGTAAATGAGGTCAGTTCACCGTCACCACTTAAAGACCAAACCTTTTTCTGACACTTGTTTACAAGCTAAAATTAGTATTTTTCATATAATATATATATGTATATGTGTATAATATATATATTCATTTTTTTTTTTTTTTTTTTTAAGCAGAGACCCTAGAGAATAAAATGGGAGTTGTATGTCGCACTGTATTTGTGCAGCGGTCTTTCAAACACATTGTTTTGGGGGAAAAAATACTCTTCAATGAATTAAAAAAAAACAATAAAGTTAGCCCAATTTTTTGGGCTTTTGTTTACACCGCGAGAATCGTGATCTTTATTCTAAGCAAAAAAAAAAATCGTGATTCTCATTTTAGCCAGAATCTTGACGCTCTAGCTTGTAGTACCACACCAGACAGAATTTTAAAAAAGGGCATCGATGGAACACTTGGTCTTTTTCTGCTGTCACCCATCTCTGTTTCTACCAAAAAGAAAACACAGTAGGGTTAATTTACTGAATCTGGAGAGTGCAAAATCTGGTGCAGCTCTGCATGGGAGCCAAGTTAGATTCAGCTTGTTCAGTTAAGCGTTCACAAAAAAACCTGAAAGCCGATTGGTTTCTATGCAGGGCTGCACCAGCTTTTGCACTCTCCAGTTTTAATAAATCAAGCCCAATGTCGAGATAATTATTGAAACTTTTTCATATAGCTAATTCATGATTGGTATTGAAAGTGTTTTTTTTTTTTTTTTAATGCGATTTACTGGATAAGTTTGACTTTTATAGAGCTGTTCTTTAGGATGCAATCAAATGTATATCAAATAAATAAATATATATTTTTAATGAGTGAATAAAAGAAGGTTGAGATGAATTAAACGAATTTGTAAATTTTGGTGGTTATAGACACCAGCATACTAGTGATTAAGACTGGATAGAGGAACACGTTATTGGTCATAGAAACCATAAAGTCCTGCCCACCAACAGGAGTAAATATATATAAAAGCCTTTTATGGGTATTACATGAGTCATATTCATGCTGCTATAAAAATGGGTGGGCTTCCAGTGATGCTATTTGCCTAGCTATGTCTGGCTGCAATACATTGAATTGCTCACCCTGAATAAAAATGATGCAAGTGAAACTAGAGTGCATTCAGAATGTCTACTCTCCATACTTGATTGTCAAGGCAGCTTAGCTGCCGTAAACCAGTGGAATAGCACAACTGGTTAAAGCTGTGCACCTACCTGTCCCGTTACATGTGCACTTATAGGCCAACCTTATACACTTGTAGGCTTTTGGTGTTGTGGGAAATAGTGTTCTTCAGGCGTTCTCCCCAGAGGCCTCATACCTCTGTAAGAGAACCAAAGACG